>OW240924.1:1932054-2084742 GCA_933207985.1 Pelobates cultripes | reverse complement strand
TAGTCAAATACAGTGTATGTGTGTGTATGTATATGTGTATATATATACTTAGATCATATATATAATATATATATATATGATCTAAGTATATATATATATATTTTTTTTTTTACACTTTATTAATTTATTTTATTTTTAGTTCCAGCCAGCAGGGGGACCACCTGTAATTACAGGCAGTCCCCCTGCTGGCAATGCAGCAGGCAGCTATCCCAGCCATGTGATTGTGAGGTCCTTGCAAGGACCTCACTCTCACATGGCCGGGGGGGACCGGAGGAGGAGGATCTGCTGCGGGGGGGCTCCCTGGAAGTCCCCCCCACCGCGATCGCCGCGTGGGACCACCGGTGACCGGGTAAGTAAGGAAAGACCGGAGGGCGTACTATTATGCCCGCCGTCATTTTGAGCCGCCTAAAATAGGGCGTAATAGTACGCCCTCTGGTCTTAAGGGGTTAAGTGTGAAAAATATGTTGAATGAAGAACTGCTTCAACACTCTTGTGGGGATCCCTGTCACCAACCTTAAATATGAAAACCAGAGAAAAAGGTAGAAAGGCTGCAAGGCAATTCACCTATAGGAGTGAAGTATATAGTGATAACTTGGACACCTACCCTATACAGGGGTCATCTGGTCCTATCTTTACAATTATATCACATAGATTTCAGCATATACATAAAAAGGGGGAGAGAACATAAAAAGAGATAATACTGTAAATCCGTGTGGTTGATCTTCTCATGAAATAGTTAAATAAATTGTCAACTCACATGTTACAGAGACTAGGGTAGGATAGTTCAAATCTCTTCCGCTTTAATGCCGTCTGTTGGCACTTTCCCCTTTAAGGATATCGGTAGCTTTTCTCAAAATAGGGAGACAGAAAAATGGTACAGTAGGTGATAATCTGGTGTAGTATTTCTGAAATAGAGGTGAGTATATAGTGCTCACCTTATTCAGAGCCTAGTACCTGGCTCTAGGTATAACAGCTTGGGTGTCTATAAATAGGAAACCACCCTTCTTGGAGCAGGTTGATGAGGACCAGGAATGGACTTGAGTAAAAAGTTGAATTTATTCTATTAAATAACAACAGTATAAAATACAAATAAATAAAAAGTGTCCAATAAGATTCCTCTTTATCAAAGACGTGTTTCACCCTTCTTGAGGGCTTTCTCAGTCGGCATATTCTGCTCCATTTCTTTGTTCGTTTTAAATATGCCGGTCTGGCTTTCCATTGGCAGGTCGTGTCAGCTGTAGTGATGTCCCGAACGGTTCGCCAGCGAATAGTTCCTGGCGAACATAGCGTGTTTGCTTTCGCCACAGATGGCGAACATATGCGATGTTCGGTCCGCCCCCTATTAATTTACTAATACTAAGTAAAAATTACTTACTATCAGTAAATTGTGCCCCTACTCGCAATACCGCGAGTAGGGGCATGTCTATTAAACAGTGAGCAGCCTGTGGCTGGTGGGGGCCCTAAAAATAACAATAAGGGGGGGACCTACTGTCCCCCCCTGGCCCCCACCCCTGAGCAGTGGGTGGGGGCCCTAAAATTAACAATAAGGGGGGGGACCTACTGTCCCCCACCGGCCCCCACCCCTGAGCGGTGGGTGGGGGCCCTAATAACAATAAGGGGGGGACCTATTGTCAACCCCGGGCCCCACCCCTGAGCAGTGGGTGAGGGCCCTAAAATTAACAATAATGGGGGGCCTATTGTCCCCCCCGGCCCCCACCCTAGTCACCCCTCCCCCCCAAAAATGATCTCCCTACCTACCCCCCTCACCCTAAAAATAATGAGGAGGGGACCTTTAACTAAAAACCTGTAAAAAAAAAATTTGATAAAAATAACTTACCATTTGATGTTTTCTTTCTTCTACAATCTTCTTTTTTCAGCCCCTAAAAAAGCCAAATAAAAAGCCATAAGAACCGACGCAATTAAAAAAAAACAAAAACAAAAAAAAAACGAGCGCTCAAAAAAATAATCCATCTTCACCCATGGAGGGCTCCACGCAGACTGAGCTCTCCAGGGTGGGGGAAGACTTATAAAGCCTTGCCACGCCCTGCAATTAGGCTAAGAACACTCTGATTGGCTGGTTTAAGCCAATCAGAGTGCTCTTTGTCATTTTACACAGCGTGGGAAAATTCAAAAGAACTTTCCCACGCTGTGTAAAATGACACAGAGCACTGTGATTGGATGGCTTGAAATCCATCCAATCACAGTGTTCTGTGTCATTTTACACAGCGTGGGAAAATTGAACTTTCCCACGTTGTGTAAAATGACACAGAGCACTGTGATTGGATGGCTTTTTATTTGGCCTTTTTGGGGGCTGAAAAAAGAAGATTGTAGAAGAAAGAAAACATCAAATGGTAAGTTATTTTTATCCAATATTTTTTCAACAGGTTTTTAGTTAAAGGTCCCCCCCTCATTATTTTTAGGGTGAGGGGCGTAGGTAGGGAGCTAATTTTTTTTTTGGGGGGAGGGGTGACTAGGGTGGGGGTGGGAGACGGGGGGGACAATAGGTCCCCCCCTTATTGTTAATTTTAGGGCCCCCACCCACTGCTCAGGGGTGGGGGCTGGGGGGGGACAATAGGTCCCCCCTTATTGTTAATTTTATGGCCCCCATCCACCGCTCAGGGGTGGGGGCCGGGGGGGGACAATAGGTCCCCCCCTTATTGTTATTAGGGCCCCCACCCACCGCTCAGGGGTGGAGGCCGGGGGGGACAGTAGGTCCCCCCCTTATTGTTATTTTTAGGGCCCCCACCCACCACACAGGGGTGGGGGCCAGAGAAGGGGAGGACTGTTGGTCCCCCCCTCATTATCTTTATGGCCCCCACCCGCCGCCCAGGGGTGGGGGCCGGGTGGGGGAAGGACAGTAGGTCCCCCACTCATTATCTTTATGGCCCCCACCCGCCGCCCAGGGGTGGGGGCCGGGGAAGGGAGCAGAGTAGGTCTCCCCCCCCCCCTTCAACCAGAAAGAGTCCCTGTGGGTTTTAAAATTCACCTGCCTATTGAAGTCTATGGCGGTTCGCCGGGTTCGCGAACATTTGCGGAAGTTCTAACCGAAAATTTTATGTTCGTGACATCACTAGTCAGCTGTTATCCAATCAGGTGTCTTATCCAGGTGGAGTGGATTGTATCCAGCTTAGTCCCATTTAGTTCATTACGGACGTACGGGAAGTGACGTCAAGCACTTTGCTGCCTCATTTCCGGTGTTGAAATTGCTGTTTAAGAGAACAGTTTAAATCATCTGCATATACAAAGAGTAAAAATTAATATTTGATAGTATCTAAAACATAAATATCCCTATATGAGAGGAAATAATGGAAATTTGGATATAAAATGTCAGGGTGGCGGTCCGGTGACCGGGACCCAGACACTGTCTGGGCGGTGGTCAGACGGCCGGGACCCAGTATGCCGGATGTTGAAAGTAGGAGTCACAGTGTGGAAGTGGATTAGCAGGATCTGGTGCAGGGTAACCGCACGCCCCCCCGGTGTTGAGCAACAGCGTTTGTTCGGCCACATACCAGGACCCTGATGCAGCTTCAGCGGATCCCAGGAACTAGGAGCTTAAAGATATAATAGGCAAAACAAGAGGAGACATAACTAAGCATTATATGTGAAAAACTACGGGGATTTAGTTACATTATATGATCATACATTGCATAAGCCTTACACAACGTTAATGTACCCCATATTAGGCAGGTCCTACTCTAACTGCCTAATGTCTAATAAATGAACAATAGTAAAACACACACAGCACTTACCTGCAAGAAAAGGCAGAGGACTTGAGCATCTGAATGCATGGACCGACTGAAACAAAAGGAATCATGGAAAAGGAACAAGTGTGGCAACATAAAACAAACATTTAAACGAATCCAGGAGACTGGAAATTCCAGGAATGGAATACAGGAATGAACCCAGAAAACCCAGCATTAAGAAAACCAGACATGGAATAGAAAACCAGAAAAACCAAGAAAAATTAAACAAGAATTGTAAAAAGAGTATTTGATACCAGAAGCCATTGCCAGAATGATCCGCAGCTAGGAACGGGATGTGACATAAAATTATCTTTATTTGTATATGTATATATTTAGAACCCATTTTATAAAATTATATATAAAACCTAAATAGTGTATATTTTTCTTTCTTTCTACAAAAAGTGGCACATTTTCAATTCGCCATTAAGGCCTGTGGGGATTATTGTGTTGAGACTGAAAATCCATTTCATTTAATGTTGACCCATTTTTCTTATAGGGTCTTCCCCCCTCCAATTTATGTCTACCAAATGGATGCCCATGAATGTGAGTTGGGTTGGGTCACAATTGTGGTGTTGTTTAAAGTGTACTGAAAGGCTATGTTTGTCAAAACCCTTCTTAATGTTCCGAATGTGTTCCTGTATCTGTCTATGAAGGGTTCTAGTGGTTCTACCCACATAGCTTAAGCCACATTTACATGTGATTAAGTAGATAACTTGTTTGGAATAACACCTTAATCTTGAAGGTGTCATTTTGTTGATTATTTCCAGAAAGGTTGGAAAATGAGATAACATGTCTTTTTTTTTTTTTAGCAACTATTTCTACATGCACCACATGTGCCGCATCCATAGAAGCCGCTTTTTTGATTAAAGACATTTTTTATTTCCTGTTGGATCTTTTATATTATTTTGTACAAAGTTATCTCTCAAACTAGGTACTCCCCTATAGGTAAAAATGGATTTGGCTGGTAGAATCCTATTTAAAAAAGAATCATTTTGTTAAATGGACTAATATCTCTGGAAAAATTTCTTTAATTTATAACTCTGGTATCTGAAATCACATATGAATGCTAGACTGCGTTCTTCTGTGGCATTGATTGGTGTTTTATACTTTAAAAGTGAGTCTCGGTCTTTTAAGGTAACTTCGTGTTGGGCCTTATTCAATAATTGGGCACTATATCCTTTTTGTTTGAAATCGTTAAGAATTTTACAAGACTGCATTTTAAAATCTTTGTTGTCCGTGCAAATCCTCTTGATCGTCAACTTGGTGAAAAATGGCAACTGGTCTCTTCGATATAACTATTTACATCCACCTGTTTAAAATATGTTTTGGTTTTAATTTTGCCTTCATTTATATGTACGTGGAGATCCAAAAATTAACAGAGTTATGGCTGTAGTTACTTTCTAGTTTAATGCCCCATGAATTTTTGTTTAACTCTGACAGAAAACCGAGAAGGGAGGGTTCATCACCCCTACAAATAAAGAAAATATTGTCAATGTGTCGACGATAGAGCATCAGGTTCATGCCCCAGTCACGCCTGGTATACACATGCTGAACAAATTGGCTTAGCTGGGGGTGAACCTGGTGCCCATTGCCGTACCACATATCTGGAGAAAAAAATAACCTCCATATCAAAAATAATTATTGGTGAGGATCCATCTAACACCCTCAATGACAAAATCTATTTGGTCACTATGGAATTCTTTAAATTCTTCCAGAAAGAACCTGGTTGCCTGACAGCCTCGTTCATGGGAGATAATAGTGTACAATGAGCTAACATAGCCTGTAACCAGATAGTAGCCTTCTTCCCATGTTTGGTCTTTTAAAATGGTAGGAATACTTAATGTTTCTTTAAGGTGACTGCGACATCGTGGAACTGCAGATTGTAGACACTTATTTACTGGGAAAGGTGACTGGAAATGGAGCCTATACCCGACACAATTGGTCTTCCTGGGGGGGTGGTGTTTATCCTTGTGTATCTTGGGAAGCTGGTAAAATACCGGAGTTCTAGGATGTGGAACATTTAGAAACTTATACTCACTGTTATTCAAGATGCCCAATAATTTGCCTTGGTCTATAAGCCAGTTGTAGGAGACCTTCATATTGTTTATGGGGTCCCTTTTTAGTTTTTTTCCAATTTTTACGTCATACACTTTATTGTGGATTAGGTGAATCTCTCCAGTGTTTGTGTAATCATAGTCGTCTTTTACCAGTAATTGTCGTCAGAAAGAAATATCAGTAGCTATGGATGTCAGTTGTAGTATCTCAGAGTTACAGATTAGTTTACTCAGCATTTCATCCTTCCAAGATTGGTAAAATGAATAAATTAGGTAACAATGACATCAAGACTTCAAATTTTGCAACACACAAAATTACAGAAAATGAATTTTTTTTTTTAACAAATGAGCCGAACATTTTCAGATCCATGCATTTAATAGGGATGGCAATCTAGTTCTTAGCAACCGAAAGAGAAAATTTAAGAAAGAGAGATTTTCTTATCTTTCCTCTTTCAACTGTTAGTAGATAGCTCCCCTAATTGCTATTTTGATGTGGGGTTCTCCTACTCAGGATACCAAACTTGGGCAGTGTTTAGCAACATAGTTTGGGGGAAAAGGGTTATACTGCTGTGCAGGATTTATATAGTGCTGCCCTCTGTGACTTTAAAAAAAATGCTGTATTGGTTTGGCAGAACTTCAAATTCAGCACAAATGTTTGCTAAAAGTTTTATTTATTTTTTTGGAAAATAGTTTTTTTGATACTGCTGTGCAGGGTGTGAATAGTGCTGCCCTCTGTGACTTTTAAAAGCACTACAGAGTTGAGCACAACAGGTTTTTTTTAAAGATTTTATTTTCTGATTTCTTTAAAAATTTGCAAACTCGGAAACATGGAAACACAAACATGCATTTACCTTTATCTGGCGGAATGGGAAAAAATATTTGGAATGGGCATTTTCTAATCAGAGAGACCCACTGGTAGTGGGTGGAGCAAGAGAGTGGAATTGTTGTGTCCTCACCAATGACAAGCACATCCCCCAAAGTAAGCATGCTAGTTCATTGCTCTTCCAGAGCAGTCCATGCACAGAGCTCTGCTAAAGAGCCCCTGTGTAAAGTGCAGTAATGTGTTTGCTTGTGACTTGTCTCTGGTGCCTCCATAAGTGGAATACCAGACGACAAAAAGGTCAGGAGAGAGTACTATGCATGTGTTTGGTGTCTAATTGTGATATTGCGTATTTGTAGAATGAGCTATTTGTGGGTCAGGGAGATTGTGTGTTTGTGTGTATGCAGTGTGTGTCTTTAGGAGTTCTAGTGTGTTCCTAAGGGATCCCTAGTGTGTATGGAATGTACTCTCTATGTCATGGATGCACTATGGTTTGTCAGGGATATTCTGTGTGTTTAGGTTGTGCAGTGTGTGGGGATCTAGTGTGTGCATAATGGATCCATAGTGTGTATATAGGATGTACTGTGTGCATGTCATGGATGTGCTGTGTGTGTACTAGGGATGTACTGTTTGTGTGTGTCAGGAATCTGCTCTGTGCATGTGTCAGGGACATGCTGTGTGTGTCTAAGATGTAGTGTGTGTGTGTCAGGGATGTGCTGTGTGTGTCAGAGATGTGCTGTGCTATGTGTGTGCGTGTGTGTTAGGAAGGTGGTGTGCTGTGTGTGTGTGTCAGGGATGTGCTGCACTGCGTGTGTTAGAGATGTGCTGTGTGTTTCAGGGATTTGGTGTGTGTGTCAGGGATGTGTTGTGCTGTGTGTGTGTCAGGCATGTGATGTGCTGTGTGTGTGTCAGGGATGTGCTGTGTGTGTCAGTGTGTGTACCATGAATGTGCTGTGTGTGTCAGCGATGTGCTGTGTGTGTCAGTGATGTGCTGAGTGTGTGTTCATGATGTACCTGTGTTTGTCAGGGATGTGTGGTGTGTGTGTATCATGGATATGCTGTGCTGTGTGTGTCAGGGATGTGCTGTGCTATGTGTTTCAGGAATGAGCTTTGTTTTGTGTGTCAGGAATGTGCTGTGTGTGTCAGGGATGTGGTGTGTGTCAAGAATGTGATGCATGTGTCAGGGATGTTGTGTTTGTGTGGGGGGCAATGTGTGCGAGTTTGTTGGGGCTTGTATGGTGTATGTGTGGGGAGGGATGAGAGGGGAGCAGGGGAGCAACAAATAACTAAATTAGTATAATTTTAGTATAACATATTATATGTTTTAATTAATTATAATTTGATAAATACATTTTATACCCCCCTTTGGTGGTCCAGTGGTAAAAAGTTACTGTAGATCCCTGTTCTCAAAAGTTCTACCCGATACAGTTATGTGCCGAGCTTTGTCCTTGGTAACCCGCGCTCAGAACTGCAGGACTCACAAGAGTGATAGTTTACTACCTCCCTGGTCACTGTTCTCCACACCGGCTGCACATATGCAAAGCATAGCTAGTGCCCGCTTCTCCTGGCAGCAAAGATCCCTTGATCTGCTTTGCCTGCTTCAGCCCATTGCCATAGTGGCCCACCAGGCATTTGCCCGGTTTGCCCGATGGCATGACATCTATACAGAGGCGAAGGCAAGCCAAGGCCTTCATAAAGCAGTATAGAAAACGTGTTTTAAAGAAAAGGGTTATTAAAAACTATTAGCAAGGTGTGAAAGTGCTGCCACCTGGATGACTAAATTTGTCTGAACCAAAATGCCACATGGACAGATCATGAATCTATTCAGCTGAAACACAATGTTCTCTGTATACAAGTTTGTGTGCACTTCTTGTTTTAGCATATTTTTAAATTTGCACTATTTTTTTAATATACATTTTACTCTGTGTTTTCCATAAAGTTCCATTGTCCAGTTTTAATTCCCATTTCCTTTCAAATAAAAATCACATATCAAATCAGTTTTTGAAAAATAAAACTCATATTAATAGTTTAATTGTAGTAAATCACTAAAGTAGAACTAATGGATTTCATGCATCAAGTCTCTCTAAAAGAATATTTTTTAAAAATCTATCTGGCTTGGTGGTTAATTTTCTCCTGTGTGGTCCATTAGTGTGAAAACAGCATTTCACGTTTACATCATATTTAGTGCTTTCTGTTTCTTTGCAGATGACAGTGAATGTCTCAAGTGCCCAGACAATATGTGGCCGAACACTAGTAAAGAGAAATGTATTCCAAAACCAGTTCAGTTTCTCTCCTATGAGGAGTCGCTGGGATCTTCATTGACCTGTATTGCTGTAGCATGCTCTGTATTGACTTTCTCTGTCCTTTGCCTGCTCATTATAAAACGCAGGACACCCATAGTGAAGGCCAATAACCGAAAACTCAGCTATCTCCTCCTTGTCTCCCTCATGTTCTGCTTCCTCTGCTCCTTGGTATTCATTGGTCGACCTGAGAAAATTACTTGCATGATACGCCAAGTGGTGTTTGGCATCATCTTCTCCATTTGCCTTTCTGTAATCCTGGCCAAGACAATCACTGTGATCATGGTCTTCAGTGCTACCAACCCAGATAGCAAATTAAAAAGATTAGCAGGACTCCGAATACCAATTTATATAGTTCCTTCTTGTACATTGGTTCAGATAGTGTTATGCATTATCTGGCTCACCAGTTCTGGACCCTTTGTTGAATTCAACATGGCAGCTGAGGTTGGGACAATAGTTGTTGAATGTAATGAGGGGTCTAAAGTGTTATTTTCATGTGTATTGGGTTATATGGGTCTTTTAGCTTCTACCAGCTTCCTTGTTGCATTTTTGGCTAGAAACCTCCCTGATACCTTTAATGAGACTAAATTTATTACTTTTAGTATGTTAGTATTTAGCATCGTTTGGGTAACATTTATCCCAGCTTATCTCAGCACCAAAGGTAAGTACATGGTCGCTGTGGAGATCTTTGCCATATTGTCTTCAAGTGCCGGACTACTTACATGTATGTTTTTTCCAAAATGTTACATAATATTACTGCATCCTGAAATGAACACTAAAGAGTACATAACTGGAAGAAATCGTAGAAAAATATTCTAAAGAGTCACTTAAAGCAGCACTGTCATGCCGAACTTACCTTTCCCCAATCAATTCCTCTTCTCTACCTCTCTCAGGATCTGTTCTTCATTTCTTCCTGTCGGCTCTAGTTTTCTTTAAAAATTAAGACAAAGTAGGGACTATTTCTCTTCTGGAGGTTTCC
This sequence comes from Pelobates cultripes, assembly GCA_933207985.1. NCBI lineage: Eukaryota > Metazoa > Chordata > Amphibia > Anura > Pelobatidae > Pelobates > Pelobates cultripes. Next base: position 2,074,846 of record OW240924.1, on the reverse strand, counting down.
TACGCCATGACCAGCTATGAACAGCGGAGGAGTAAAGTGTGCTTCATTTCCGGTGGTCAGAGACATTTTCCCATAATCCTTAGCTTTCCTCCCTGTTCCCGCGATGCTTCCTGTCAGTATTGCCGAACGTCCTATCACTTAGACAAAACACAGGCAAAATTGACGAATTGCGTCCTAACAGAATGAGAACAGTTTCTCCATTCATGTTAGAACACAATTAGGGACTTTGTTTGGATCGCAATTTCATTCAAATGAATGAAACTCCAATCCTATTCGTGCTGTGGCTGCATCTTGCTTAGTAGATAACTTCCTAATTCCCATGGTATCAGGGAGCTATCTACCAAAAGGCTGAAAGACCTAAATTGGTCTTTCAGCCACATTTATTAATACTAAGTAAATATTACTTAGTATTAGTAAATTCAGCCCCTACTTGCTATACCGCAAATTGGTGCATGTCTAGTCAAAAAAGTGAGCAGCCAGTGGGTGGGGGCCCTAAATAACAATGAGGGGGGGACCTACTGTCCTCCCCCCCGGCCCACACCCCTTCGTGGTGGGCTTGGGCCCTAAATGAGAATGTGAAGGGGGGACCTACTGTCCTCCACCTAACCCCCACCACTGAACGGCAGATGGGGGCCCTAAATAACGATGGGGGGACCTACTGTCCTACGCCCCCGGCCTCCACCCCTGAGCAATGGGTGGGGGCCATGAATAAGAATGTGGGGGGGACCTACTGTGCTCCCCCGGTCCTCCTCCCCTGCGCGGTGGTTGGGAGCCCTAAATAACAATAAGGGGGGACACCTACTATCCTCCCCCCGGCCCTCACCCCTGAGCGGTGGGTGGGGGCCATAAATAAGAATGTGGGGGGGACCTACTGTCCTCCCCCCGGGCCTCCACCCTGGGGTGGCGGGTAGGGGCTCTAAATAAAAATAAGGCAGAGGACCTACTGTCCTCCCCCGCAGCCCCCACCCATGACCGGTTGGTGGGGGCCCTAAATGAAAATCCCCCCCAAAGCCACTAGTTACCCCCCCACCCAAATAAAAGCTATCCCCTACCTACCCTCCTCACCCTAAAAATAGTGAGAGGGGAATAAAATAACTAACCTGTAAATAAAAATAAAACTTGCAATTAGGCTAAGAACACTCTGATTGGTTGGTTTAAGCCAATCAGAGTGCTCTTTGTCATTTTACACAGCGTGGGCAAGTTCTTTGGAATTTTTCCACGCTGTGTAAAATGACACAGAGCACTCTGATTGGATAGATTTCAAGCCCACCAATCAGAGTGTTATGAGTCAAATTACACAGCGTGGGAAAATTCCAAAAGACTTTCCCAAGGTGTCTAAAATGACACAGAGCACTCTGATTGGATGGATTTCGAACCCACCAATCAGAGTGTTATGAGTCAAATTACACGGCGTGGGAAAACTCCAAAGAACTTTCCCACGCTGTGTAAAATGACAAAGAGCACTCTGATTGGCTTAAACCAACCAACAGAGTGTTCTTAGCCTAATTGCAGGGTGGGGCAAGGCTTTATAAGCCTTCCCCCGCCCTGCAGAGCTCAGTCTGCACGGAGCCCCCCATGGGTGAAGATGGATTGTTTTTTTTAGCATCAGGTTTTTTTCTTTTTCGCCTGTTTTTTTTTTGGCGCTCTGATTTGTTATCTTATTTAAGTTCGACGGCTATGATGGATTATTTTTATTTTTATAGCTGGTCATGGTGCAGGAAACCTCCAGAAGAGAAATAGTCCCTACTTTGTCTTAATTTTTAAAGAAAACTAGAGCAGACAGGAAGAAATGAAGAACAGATCCCAAGAGAGGGAGAGAAGAGGAATCAATTGAGGAAAGGTAAGTTCGGCATGACAGTGCTGCTTTAAAGCTACAGGAACTCTTCTCATCAAACTATCTCCATATTGTATTCCTTAAAGCTACAGGAACTCTTCTCATCAAACTACCTGCATATTGTTTCCTTAAAACTATAGGAACTCTTCTCATCAAACTATCTGCATGTTGTGTTCCTTAAAGCTACAGGAACACTTCTCATCAAACTATCTACATATTGGGGGGCAGGGCCTGACCGCCGAGTTGGATGGACGTGGAGCACCTCGGCTCCTCTATGAATCTCTAATATCCAGCTCAAAACTACTTTATCTCCCCTGAAAAACCACACAGCAGGTACAAGAAGGCAAGCACAACTCTTGGTGTGAGTACTGACCACCGTCCTATCGGCGATGCTGATTGCTGGGCAGCTGTGATTGCGGCCTGTTGTGAGGCTCTGGAGGGAAATGTGGCCGGTCTCCCATGCTTAGTCCGGTGGGACCTCTCACATGCATATTGAGGGCCTGTTCACCCCCCCCTGTGAGCTGAGGGGTTATCCCGGACCCCACCGAGGAAGCAATGACCACCCATGAAGTCTGAGCGGTGAACCGATCAACTAGGGACCGCATGGCAAAACCCAAAATGGCTGCCGCGTCTGTCACTAGCTGGAGAACAGAGGCGGCAGCAATGGAGCAACCTCTGGACTCTGTCTGGAAACCAATGCGAACGAGAACACCACACACTGACAGAGGCCCGCAGACAACGGCACATTCTTGCCGCCCACCAGACATCTCTAAGGAGGGCACGTTCGGCATGTAAGCACAGCTCATACCTGCAATACCTGAGGCAACGTCTCACATGCTTTCTGGCAGATCTGTGGGAACTCATTTGGGACTCTAACCCTGAATAAGCACAGAAGTGCAATGGACATGAGACACAAACTTACTTTTTCATAAACCTGAGGCTGCCACTAGCAGACACATGAGACTAAACATATCCCTGGCAAACAAGTACCTGAGCATTTAAGCATCCAGCATGAAACGCAAGGGACTTTATTACAGCCAGGGTGCAAGCCGACCCAGCACAGCTGCAATTAATTACAATCCTAGCAGAGTGCTTTATCTTCACTATTTTAGTTTTTTACTCATACTGTTATGTCTAGATATATTACAACTGATCCTATTCTGCAGACCCGCATGTAAATCATTTAAAAATAACTAAGACTACATGTCTGTTTTCTCTGCAAACCCAGAGACTCGCTGCCCCCTGGTGGTTAAATTTAAATCCAAGCAGTGTAGAGAAACCTATACCTGTCGTTAACTTGCATAGCCTGTAATGTAAGAACCATATCATCACTGCTCCACTAAGCATGCATAGATTACCTATAAAAGTTTTATTCACCTGTACCAAACCTGTTATATCTTGAAAATATAAATGTGCTGATTACTCTGCCATGACACTGTATGACGTTGAATAGCTTGTACACGCCGTCGTAGCGATGCAAGCATGTTGTAACCACACACACAAGAAAAATAAAGATTTTAAAAAAAAACAACTACATATTGTATTCCTTAAAGCTACAAGAACTCTTCTAATCACACTATCTTCATATTGTATTCCTTAAGGTTACATGAACTGTTATCTTCAAACTATATTCATATTGTGTTCCCTAAATATACAAGAACTGTTATCATCAAACTATCTTCATATAGTATTCTTTCAAACTACAGGAACTGTTATCAGCAATCCACCTCCAATCAATCCACCTCCTTAATGAGGAATTGTTCTATCTTATCCTAATTATCTTTCTAAATCTCCTAACTATATTTGCTGCAGTTGAGTTCCACTTCAAATCCATAGGAGGCATAACAGGTTCACCCACTGGAGCCTGGAGCCTTGTCGTAGGTCCAGGGTGGGTAGGAGACGACAAGACCCCAACCAAGCTGCAGCGGTTTGTGCGGTCTGCAGTGCTTATGGTGTCAAGTGGGGTGCTTGGAGCCCTCAGGAAGCACTAGGAGCATCCATCAACAGAGGTACCCAGCTAGGTGATCCATTACAGTGGTGGCAGCGGTTGGATGGTGTCCTGGTGCGAGGTAAAGCAGCTCAGCTACACCATTTGTGGATTTACAAATTGAGGGCAACGCTTGTCCTCGCACAGCGCCCCTAACTATGGTGTACTGAAGAAAACACAGAGGGAGGCAACTTAGACCGACCTATACAGCTTACCCCCTCACACACACCGACGAGGGATCCCCTAGGCAGTCAAGTGAATAGCCGACTTCACTGCCATGACCCCGTTAATGAGGGCCAGTCAGCAAAGCACGTAATCATCAGACACAAACACAAAATAGAAGGAAGAATAAGCCTAGAAATTGCCAGAACCTGAAGAATAATGAACCCAAATGTAGTCTGGCTACCCCAGGCAGGCAGAAACCAACCCTAGTAAGCGCTAAAAGGAATACCCGCAAACACAGGAGCGGAGATCCATAGGTTAAGGTACATGGCTAACCACAGTCCCAGGGCCACATATCTCCAGCATTGCTTATTGACACCCCATAGCGCAATATACAGGGGGACTCAACTCCCCAAGCTGTATGCCCCTCCCAGTTCTACACGACCCAGTAAGCGATAATAACAGACAAAGACTCGCTGGGACAGTATAATTGAAAACGCATAGACCAGCAGAGGGAACCCCGGTGCCAAAACTAGGCCAGAGAAGGACTTGGCCGTAGGTCCTAATCAAAGCATGGGTGACGGGTAGAAATAACGCTCACACGAACGGTGTTGTTTATTACTGTTCATTAAATCGACATACAAGTTCTAGCTGTAATATTGACTTGTACTAATAATAAGGATTGTCAATAAAATAAAAATAAATATTTGACATAAAATATACCCCCTCCTGGATTAATGGCAATATTTGTATCATAATTTAATTACTTTAAAACTTTTCTTTCATTGAAAGTTAAATCATTTCTAAATCTATCTTTATTTTGTTTATTTTGCTGTTTCTACGCTTTTCCTTTTTTATATATACACAATCTACTGTAAAAAGCCTGAAAATCAATGCATGTGTAAAATGATGTGGTTTAACTCTGTATCAACCACATTATATATGTCATAGAGAGTTATCTTTCAATTGGCAAGTCCCAGTACCGTCAATCATGAATAAAACTATATGTCTAAATATTTCTGTTGCCTTCAAATATTTAACCGTTCAAATTCTGAAGATAATAAAGCTATAAGAACTTAGATTCCTATCATAGACATAGACCTTGACAGAAGTCAAGGTTGAATCCCTAGGCTCCTGGGATGACATCTAGCTCCTTAAAAGTTTACCAGTCACCACTTAGTGGAAACGATAACTTTCCATCTTTTACCAACACAAAAACACTTTACGCATGCATTTTATCTATTTTGGCTGGAAATTATGGTATCACACTTTTGCAAAAAAAAAGTTTAACTACTTTGCAACTACTTTGCTCTTGCGTGTTTTATTTCCAAACACAGTCCCAGTGCTCAGTGTGCAGTGAAATATGTATGCCTGGGTGACAATCCCAATTATCCTGTTTCTACGACTGTGTCCCTTGTCCAGAAGGTGAAATAACTAATGACACAGGTAAGTGAATGACTTGGTATAATTCAAAGATAATACTCTGATTAATCCTTTAAGGCTCTAACTGTCTTTTCATTTTTCCAGCAAAAAGATAAGTAATTAGTAAAGCAGCACTGTCACCAAATTTGCAATGGTGACCGCTGCTAGGGGTCCGGTTGCTGGGGGGAGCAGATGTGAACGTGTATTATACCCAAGGACAGGAAATATTCCAGGTTATATCTGATATTCTATCTAATATCTGATAACCTATTGATGTTTCTACTTTTCCAGCTGGAAACTGATATATTATCTGTTAGACTATTAAGAACTTTCACTTCTAGGAAGTCAAACATATAATTGTTTTTGACTTTGAACCATATTAAAAAGATATGTGCCAATATTATATTGTCCTTTAATTCCTTCACCCACTTTGCCTCTTTCTTCCATATAGTTTTAATTATATCCCCCTTTTCCATAGTCTATTTTTCTTTACTATTCCATCCCTCTTTTCCCCATCTTTCATTTGAGATGATATAAAGCGCTGGCTTGATAGTGTTGCTTGTCTGAGAAATTTACTCCTTCTTTGTTTATCTTATTTCTTAAGCTTCCCACTCCTAAACGCGGCTTTTCACCTCTCCATTTTCAAAAGCTGGCCCGGATCATATCTAGCCATCTATCTGGAGTGTTTAATGGGAGCATTCTAAAGAGAAATGTCCATAGATGGAGGATATTCATAATGTAAATTTTTCACATCCAACCAAGAATATTTTTATTCCATTTCTTAAGGGTTAAGTTCCATTATTTTAATAACGTCTTTTGTTAATGTTATGCCTAAATAATTCAATTCCCTTTCTACTTCTGTAAAATAAAATGTTCTTATTATTGACTCTGAAAAAGAGAGTGTGACAGTCTTTTCTAAATTGATTTTATAGTTTAAAACTATATACATTGTTCTATTTCCTTCATGAGGTAGTGAGCAGAGACCATTGGTCATTGTTATGAGAATGTCATCTGCGTATAAACACATTTTTATTTCTCCATTGCATATTGTAAAACATTTAATCTCCGAATTAGATCTTATTTTAATTACCAACATTTCCAATGTTATTATGCATAAGATGGGGGAGAGTAAACACCCATGTCGGGTCCTGTTACTCAGATCAGAGCACCTGTCTACTCCCACTACCCAGGCGGATGGATTGTTATATATTAATTTAATTGTCCTTAGGATCCAATCTCTTAATCCAATAATTTCCAGCGTTTTGAACATATAGCCCCAATCTATTAAACGCTTTTTCTGCGTCAATTGACAGGGTCAGAAGCGGTATATTATTTTTCTCACTAGATACCATCATATTAATCTAATGTCTTGAATTAAAGTAAGTTTTCCTCCCTGGGACAAAGCCTATTTGATCCGTATGTATTATGTTGGGCAATATCGATTTCAACCTTTCTGCAATTATCCCAGAAAAAAGTTTTGAATCCACATTAATTAAGGAAATGGGATGATAGCTCCTTGTGTCCTGTGGGTTTTTATCCTTTTTGAGAAATGGTAAAACATTATCTTGTAAAAGCTCTTTTGGGCCCCTTTCTCTGCTCACCACCTCATTGTATGCATTTGGTAAAAAATTTACTTTTTCTTTTGCCAGTTCAATCATGTATTTTCCTTTGAATTACTGTGTTTCCCCTAGCTTGTTATTGTGTTTTGGATACCCAAAAGTTGGAGTGCGCTAGCAACTGTACTGGAGTCAGGGTCTTCTCTGAGTACTTTGAAAAAATATACAGTATATAGTGCAGACTGTCTGTACACACAGGGTATGCAAAATTAAAGTGTTCCTGGGGATCAACTCACATGGACCAGAACCCCTGGCTCTGGGTTTGAATTGCTCCAGTGGAGAGGGATAAACCCACAGAATAACAAAACAGGATACTCTTCTGAATCAGATGTAATATCTAGGCAGTATAAACAAATAGAGAGGCAGGAGCTCAAATTGAATAGTATCAAACACAGTATTTATTTAAACAAAAGGTTAAAAACTCTTACTTGAAGTAGTGGGGTTGCCAGCAATAAACCCACAACTAGATAAGCAGGAATTTACACACAAAAAAAACGATATAGCTTAGACACTTCCGGGTTCTGGCTGTCAGGGTGGCGGTCCGGTGCCCGGAACCCAGACACTGTCCAGGCGGCAGTGCAAGGACTGGGACCCAATATGCCTTATGTTCAGAGTAGGAGTCACAGTGTGGAGGTGAATTAGCAGGGTCTGGTGCAGGGTAACCGCACGCCCCCTGCATTTGTGCAGCCACATACCAGAACCCTGATTCGGCTTAAGCGGATCCCAGGAATTAAGCAGACCTCCCAGGAGCTTGGAATTAAGCAGACCTCCCAGGAGCTAAATAGGGAGGCTCTGCAGCAGGGGTGTATCCAGTACTGAAGCAAGACAACACTAGAGAATGGCACCATGCATGAGAACAAGACAAAACTAAGAGGACAGGGCAAGACTAGAAATACAAAGCAATATAATAGAATTGTAGTAAGACACACAATAATAAAAAGTCCTCTAAAACACCTTAGTGAGAGTCCCTGTCACCTCACAAATAAATACAAATACATACAATATAAGGTGGAGTGTCTTCTTATTATAATAAATATTCCGTATCTCTAAAAAAACAGAACGAATAAAGGCATATGTGCATAAATCCCGCCGATATCCACGCGGGATTATGACGTTTTGCGTTCCACAGTTGGAACGCAAACCGGAAGTGAAACCGGAAACCGGAAGTAATGTTATGAATGCCGGAGACAGGAAATTGTCATCGAAAATGACGCCATTTGCGTTCCACCAGTGGAACGCAAGAAACCCGGAAACCGGAAGTGAAATGAGGACGCCGAAAATCAGCTGATCTTCATGACTACTGTGGATTATTAGTATATAAAGAACATTCTTTTTATACTCTACAGCAACTGATGAAGCCTCTATAAGAGGTGAAATGTGTTTTGCACCATAGACTCTTTAAACTAAAGACTCTTCATACTACTCACCTTCAAGTTGTAAGGTCTTGTAATTTTAATTTTTATCTATGTTTTTTAATTTGTTAAATTTTTTGTGCACTTATTTTACCATCAAGGCCAAAAATTATATATAGAGGAGCAAAGAATTTTAAAAATATTTTAGTTAAAAGTCATTTAAATTCCAAAAAGCCTAAGCATTTTATTCAGGATTTGAAAGGATTTTATGGATGTGGCATGTGCCTCCCTTGTAAAGTCACCAAAAGCACTAAACGACATCTATATACTATAGAGGATAATATTCATAAACCCTATATCATAAATGATCATTTAACGTGCCATACGAAGGGCATAATATATATTCTAAAATGCCCATGTAATCTAATATATGTGGGATGGACAATTAGACCACTAAAAGTTAGAATTGCAGAACATATTCAGATTATTAGAAATGGTTTAGAAACCCATAGTGTGTCGTTAAACTTTAAAGAGACCCACGACCAGAACCCAGAGAATTTGTTTTTCTGTGCGATCAAGGAAGTTAAACGAGATTGGAGAGGGGGAAATTATATTAAAGTATTAGGTAAAGAAGAGATGCGTTTTATCTATAATTTTAAAACTCTTATCCCCCACGGTCTTAATTCAGATTTTGAGGTTTGCCATTTTTAAGATGTGTATTTGTATTTATTTATATACTTTTATTTTATATGTAAATTTACATTTTAGGTTTTTTATGGTTCATTTAATATATATTTTATATAAAATCATCCAGATTTTAAAGGTATATAATCTGTTTTACATACATATATTTTATGACACATACCAATAGTGATTATTTATTTTGTATTTTATTGAATTGATGCTCTTTTATGTTAAGTTCATTATTGACATTCCTTTCTATTGCTTACTCATTATTGAGTTTTTATAATTTAACATTATATATTATTTACATATTATCCCTTCTATTATGAGAATAGCTCCTTCTTTTGTATGGAAAGCGATGTGCTGCTGAATTATGAACTCTATATATAAGCCCAGTTATATGGAAAACATGACTGCTATTCATGCGTTCCAGCGTTGGAACGCATGACGGAAGTCCCGCCGATATCCACACGGGATTATGACGTTTTGCGTTCCACCGTTGGAACGCAAATCGGAAGTGAAACCGGAAACCGGAATTAACGTTACGAATGCCGGAGACAGGAAATCATCATCGAAAATGACGTCATTTGCGTTCCACCAGTGGAACGCAACAACCCGGAAACCGGAAGTGAAATGAGGACGCCGAAAATCAGCTGATCTTCATGACTACTCTGGATTATTAGTATATAAAGAACATTCTTTTTATACTCTACAGCAACTGATGAAGCCTCTATAAGAGGTGAAATGCGTTTTGCACCATAGACTCTTTGAACTAAAGACTCTTCATACTACTCACCTTCAAGTTGTAAGGTCTTGTAATTTTAATTTTTATCTGTGTTTTTTAATTTGTTACATTTTTTGTGCACTTTATAATAAAGCACTTTGGAAAGTATTACCTGCTCCTGAGAGGAATATTCGATCACCAGCCACACAAAGAAGGCACAAAGAAGGCAGTGGGAACCTCATATTCCACAATATTGGAAAATTGAGCCATACTTTGAGGCTCTGCACTTGTGAGTGATACTCCTATTTCTACTATTACCTCTCTATATAACAGACATTATTGCATTCATCATATGCCTTTATTTGTTCTGTTTTTTAGAGATACAGAATATTTATTATAATAAGAAGACACTCCACCTTATATTGTATGTACAAGACTAGAAATAGGCACCATACATGAACACAAGACAAAACTAGGAGAACCCAGAACCAAAGCAGGACAGAAAGCATAACCTAGATTATGTACACAAGACATGAGGAAAACAAGAACATAACATGGGCATGACTGGACAGGACTGGACACTTACCTGCAAGAAAGAGCAGAGGCTTGAAACACTGCTGCAGGTCCAGGCTGAAACGAAAGGAAAGTGGAAAACAAACAGGTGTGGCAACATAAAACAAACATTTAAATGAATCCAAGAGACTGGGAAATCCAGGGACGGAATATAAGAATGAACCCAGAAACCCAGCAACAAAGAAAACCAGACATAGACCAGAAAACCAGAAAAACCAAGCAAGGACAGCAAAAAGAGTACTGGATACCAGAAGCCAATGCCAGAATGATCTGCAGCGAGGAACAGAATGTGACACCGGCTGCGTTTTTAAGAGTACTCAGAGAAGACCCTGACTCCAGTGCAGTTGCTAGCACACTCCAACTTTCTGGTATCTATTGCTAATTTGTGTCACTGTGTGTCACTTGGGGGTAGTGTAGCAGCACTGCGGATATTCTTAAGCGCTTTGACTCCATCTGGTTTTTCACTTTATGCATGTTACTATGTTTTCCCTAGCTTTTTCTCTGTTATGCCTGTTTTCTCATTCAGGAGCGTTCATACGAACGGACTGTTATGGGCAAATGCAAATATTACAAGTTTTAGAATGAAATGTTGTATTTCTTAAACTGTGTACTTTGTCTTTAAAAGATATTGCAAACTGACAAGGTGTTAGAAATGGAACATATTGTTTTTCATGACTGTTTCTTTAAGCAATAACCTCTTACCTACCTGCAGTGCATAATATGTTTACACCATTATTGTTACAATAACAATAATACATAAACAAGCTTCAAGGCTATGCTACGACTCTCTCAGTACACAATATTCTGTGGTAACCTTAAGTAGATAAGGATGTACAGACTTTAAGATGCCATCTTGAACTAAGTCAGGAAAATTTCCATGACGTTTGCACCCTTTAGTAATGGCCTTGTATCTTTGCCAAATTAAGGGAGGTCCTAAAATGAATAAAGTAAAAGGTGTTACTTTTTCATGTATGAACTATGGTAACCCTAAAATGGAGAGACCTAAGGTATAAATAGGTGTACTTTAAAATGTTCAGATACAGAGGAGAGACTTGGAGACAGACGCTGCTCCATCTTAAAAAGAGGCTGACATGATGATATGTTCAGAAGGGTATGTTAACCTATTAATGATATTTGCAAGCATTTAGTTTAATCTTATAAACTCTGCTATAATGGATTTTATATGTCTATATTTATATTTTTATAGAATAAATATCAAAAAAGACAAAACTGTATTGCTTCCAAGACAATTCTTATTTTATATTGTATTCTCAATTATTTATATATGTTAAATAGAGGATCTCTTACTAACTATATACAATTATGGCTAAGATGTCTGTATGGTTAGCCCTACTAAGTTCTATGCTTATAGTGATAAATAAGGGAACCACCTGTGGTTACAATACAACTCCCTACTACGAGGAGACCCACTTCCCAAATAAATGCTACAGGCCATCATATGCCTCCTACCCAAACCCAACAAACCCCTCTCAGACCCAGGCCACTATAGACCAATATCCTTACTGAACATCGATGTGAAAATATTCACCAAGATACTGGCCAACCGGCTCCTACCATTCCTCACCAAGCTGGACAACCCGGACAGGTAGGCTTTATCCTCTCTCGCCAAGCAAGCGACAACACAAGGAGGATGCTGGACCTGATCCGGGTGGCCAACCGACGCTCCATCCTGACACTAGTCCTATCCCTCGATGCTGAGAAGAGATTGCTCTGGCCATTCCTTTTCGCTACCCTGGAGAAACTCAGATTTCCCAAACCAGATTCCACTGAACAATCTACTCCAACCCCACTGCCAACCTCCTCATACCTAACACAAACCCACCTACCTTTTCCATATACAATGGAACGAGGCAGGGATGACCACTATTCCCCATCCTCTTCGCCCTCTCTCTTGAACCTTTTACGCACCTCATCCACACCATACAATCAATAACAGGCATTATGGTACGCACACAAACATACAAAGCGGCGGCATATGCTGATGACCTCTTACTGGCACTCACAAACCTGCTATACACCCTCCCACCGCTCCTACAGCTACTAGACGAATATTCAGAGGTCTCGGGATGTTGGCTGAAACTAGACAAAACCGAAGCACTAATGCTTAACATAGAGACAAACGCTGGGTAGAACTAGAATACAACCTCTTTGGCTTTGACTTTCCCTCCCTTTACCTTTGGGTACCACAAACATTTTGACCCACACCATCACCCACACCTCCAACACTATCCAACTCCATAAACATATGGGACAAACTCACCAGGTAATTCCCTATTATTAACAACCCAACACCACTGACCCCCATACTGCGCAACAAAGCCTTTAGCCCAGGCATGAACCCTAAAGATTTTGAGCACTATGATTAAATTACCTTTTTTTAGTGTCTACCACTTCTTTGCTGAAGGGAAATTTCTCCAGTAAAATGACCTACCACAACAACACTCACCCTTCAACACACATGACTTTTTTAGATACATACAGTTAAAAAGCTTCCTAGAACTCCCAGAAAACACAATGGCAACCACTACCAAGCTCACGATCTTCGAACGAGCATACATACACAACCCAACCCACAAAGGTCAGATCACTGATAACTACCTACTCCTAATCACTAACCTACCCCCAGGAGCATTGGCCTGTGTGACAGCTTGGGAGAGGGACCTGGGTCCATCAGAAGACCCGTCAGACTGGCAAGATATCTTGGAGGACACTGCATCCATATCCATCTGCGTAAACCACAAGGAACAGGCTTACAAAACCCTGCTAAAATGGTACCTAACACCCACATGTTTATACCATATGGGCAGGTCTGACTCAGACCTGTGCTGGAAACAATGCGGACACAGGGGTACATACATACACCTATAGTGTTAATGCCCCAAGTTGGCACCACTATGGATGGAGGTAGCACACCTGATCTCCAACCTACTCCAAGTGACCATCCCCCTAGACCCCTGGATCTGGCTCCTCTCAAAAACCCTGGAAACCCTTAACCAGAGCACAAAATAGACCCACAAATAGAACAGCCCTGGCAATGAGAATGGCAATATAGTGTATATTATGTCCAGATAAAGGAATAAGGAGTAAAAGTTCAGGGTAAAGAGGGAGAACAAATCAGATACTGGATGATAATTAACATGCAATGTACTTCTTTGTAAGTTGCAAATATGCTCTCTAAAGGTTTACACAACTTGCAAGGCATATACACATACTAAAATTAATAAGAGAATATAAAATAATAAATAATACAAATAAGGATAAGCTATACAGAAGATAAGATTGAAAAAATAAATACAAGAAAAATAAAAACAGAAAAAAAAATAAAAATAAAGAAAGACAAAATATAAATACATATAAAAATACACATATATAACGGATCACCCTATACTCTGACCGAGTACCTTCCGTTGATGGATGCTTCCTAGCTTGCGCCGACGACCACAAGCACCGCACCTGACACTACAACCACTGCAGACTCCACAACTGCCGTAGCTTAACTGTAGTCTCGCCATCTTCCTAACACCCTGGATCAGCTTCTGCCCTCCAGGATCATGTGGGAAAGACCTCTTCCTTCAGGAGAGATATCAGGAACAGCTCTTAAAAGATCTAAGTGATTAAAGCTCAAGGGAGTATGCAGAGCATAGAAATCTCCAGTGTGATTATAGCAGTTCCCTCCAATAACAAGACAAGGCTACGAATTGAGGGTCAAGAAGATCTGTTTAATCCACACAAAAGGACTTCTTTTATACAAGTTTTCAGGCCTGAGGCACACCCCCTGGACCTGGTAGTAAACTGTGACAAAAGGGACACAAACCAATGGGAACACTAATTAACAAAATAACACTCCCACATACACAGTAAAATCCGTCCCCTCTATCCTGGAGATAAAAGGAACTGCAGTAAACTCAATTATCACTAGGTACAGAAAATATCTCCATTTTACACTAACAGTAAAATACATCATTCCTATTATATTACACAGAACCCCCACATCCCCAGATAGCTTGGATCTGAGCGCCCAATATAAGTGAACAGCGCTCAGATCCCATGAACAGAATAAAATCACCATGGGGTTAAAGTTGTCAGGATTATAGAATGAACCAGCACGTAGAATTGTGTAACACAGAGGACTGATAGGTAACGTATACCGGACCTTAGAATGGCCGGACTAACATACCAAAGAATAGTCAGGAATAGCCGAGGTCAAGGGATACAGAAAGAGACAAAACGATAAGGAAAAACCAGGAGTCAGGGATGCCAGAAAACAGGGAAGTCAAAAACAATGCCAAAGTCAAATAACCAGAATAACCAGAATCAATAACGCGCTCTTGGACAACCACAAGGGAAACCACGACAGGGCACTGAGCAGGATGAGAACTGGGTCTAAATACCCCTCCTCTAGATCTCATAGGCTGTAACTGGCCTTTGAACCCAAAGGCAGTTACCAGGTTCACATTTGCATAATTGCTGCTCAGCATTAGCCCTTCTGTGGATATGGTTGCTGCTTGGCACAACTTTTCCTATGTGGACAGTAAATGCCATTAATCACATTTTTAAGTGCAGATGGATACATGACACCTCTCCGGACCTCTCCCCTGATGTCCTGCAACGTGTCACCTCTTGCCTTTCTTCTATCTCTGATTGAATGTCCTCCTGCTTTCTGAAACTGAATCTTTCCAAAACAGAACTTCTTTTCTTTCCTCCTCCTAATATTAATCCTTCTCTCTCACTCTCCCTTCAGATTGGTGGTACCCATATCAGCGCTCAGCAGGAGACAACTTTCTAGAAAAGTAACCACAAGGATGTAACAGAGTTTCCTGGCTCTCCCTCTGGGAGAGAACTGCCCCTACCCCTGTCTCTGAAGCATCAACTTCCAGTATGAAAGGCTTACTGGTGTCAGGATGTATCAGTATGTCGGTGGAGGCAAATCGCTGTTTGAGAGTTTCAAGGGCTGCAGTTGCCTCCTTAGACCATATCGTACTACTAGCCCCCTTGCACAATTTTTGTGCAAGTTGTTTTGCAGCAATCATTTGCATATTTATTGCCATAGCTTTTTCCTTAACAAAAACTGATAAAACATAGTATTTTAAAATATTTTCCTGTTCCTGGTCTTCATTAGATAATACACCCATGTCTGTTCTCAGTTTAATTTTCTATATATAATTTATACTTCAAAAATGTTTAGGGGTTGGTATTGCTAACATTAGCTATCGATTTCTCATTTCCTTTTTGCATGCCTTATATCTTATATAGGATATCTCTGATTTGTCTGATTTAAAGGCTTTAAATGCCCCTTTCTTATGTTTAATCTCTTGGTTTACTTTCCCACTGTAATGGTATTTATTAATTAATGACTTTTTGTCATAAAAAAAGCATAATGAGCTTAATGCTTTAGACGCACCACTAGATGTCAGTAAAGCATATTTAGTGTAATGCTTTGGGGGCACCACTAGGGGGAGTGTGTAGGAAGACCTGTGCTTCTGGCAGTGACATCACAGGCCAGCCTACTTACACTGAATAAAACCCAGATGTGAGGAGAAGCAAGCTCTCTGTTTGCCTGTACCTGACTGATCATGTAGCACCAGCTCTGACTTAGCCCCAGCCCTTTGGCTGGGGCCTTGTAAGTAATATGTTTGTATTGTAACAGTTAGCAATTGTAATAGCCTTAGCAACCAATAGTGTTTTGTGTAGTATTGTATTGTATAATTATTGAAATTGACATTCCGCTAGCATCTGTTTATTTATTATAGTTATATTAAATATACATTTAATATTACAACGTTTTGTGTATTTTCTATCCACATATTCGACCATAATACCATGAATTATAAAAATATTAATGTTGTTCCGTATTGCTTAATTATTATGTATTAAGAGATTAATATTCATATTTAGGTCACACCACAACACCCACTAAGCCACATTGGTTTCAATCTGTTTCTTTTATAAACTGAGAAATATGCCTTTCTAATTGTTGTTTGAAGACAGTGTTTTTTGCACTAACTAGTTTATACCAGTCAATGAATTGTTAAACTCTCCTTATCTTATGGAATTGGTCTTTTTAAAGGTATATGTTTTAGTGTACCCCATGTGTTTTTGCTTTTTTGAGCCTATTTCAATAGATACCATATTATGATCACTATTTCCCAAGTGCTCACAAGACCAACATTGTTTGTGATTCCCAGATCTGTATTTTTATTATTTTTTTTTATTTGTAAACTATATATAATTTACTATTCACACTGCATATGTGTATTATGATATGTTGTCATTAACAGATCAATTACCAGATTACTTGTGGAGACAATGCCATCATACTGTCACTATCTGGATGTTATGCCCTGTGTTTCAGTAAGGACTCAGCCCTTATCTTTGCCATCATGTGTGTCATTATATTCACATACATGCAGTATCACATTATCTCACGTTGCATTAACTATAACAGGAAACTCGGAGCAAAAACTCTGCAGACAGATTCTTCTGGTTTCCGTGGTTACTCCTTCCCCATTTTATACATGACTTCCCTCTGCATTTTATTGGAATTTGTTCAAAGCCTATTATTTTAATGAAAGAATTGTGTTTTTTATATAAATATTTTATAAATAGGCTGCAGGGATACATTGTACCCCTTAGAATTGCATGGAATAATCTGCCTCTCCGTTTAACAGGATGCAATTTATTAATATATGCATGTTTACATGCATGTCTCATCACAGATTGAAGACAACACTGTATTCAATGATTTCTGCACTCGTGAGAATTTTCTTTTCTTAAACAGCCATTTCACAAAACTGGATTAACAAGCTCTAGAATTAGGTGATAGGTGTGCAAAAGGTCTATAGAACAGTGTTAGAATGGTTTAGAACAGATGGATTGACATCTAAAAGGTTTTTAGAACAGCATTAGAATGGTTTAGAACATGTATGTATGTAGTGGGCATTGGATAGCATTCCCTTCATCCCCCATAAAACCTTAACTTACCCCTTCAAATAACGACAGACAACGTCTTGGAGAAAACAGGCCACAGCATTTATTAACACAACCAAATACTGTATGACTCCTTTAACATATAACGAAATAATAAATATCATAAATTAACATAAACAATTTGCATATAGTCATACAGTAACCAAAGAAACCGTCCTTGCCAATCTAGCTTCCCCAAGGCTCTCACCTCCCTCCCTCGGCATAATAAAAACATCTTCCTTTTCAGGGCTCCCCACCAACTCGGTGGGGCCCAACCATAATGCTCCCCATTGGTCGACTTACAACCCAGTGGGGACACATCAAACCTGGTACCTCATCCAGGTTCACCATAAGAGACAGGGGGAGGATGAGACCTGATCATTATCTTTTTCATCTAATCTACCAAACCATCCCTTATTTGGCAAGGACACACCCCTGCCACAACCCCGCTGTTTTAAGCCTAAAATCAGCGGGGGACCCCAAACAAACCAACCATGGCCCGTTCCACTGTCTCTCGAATGGCCAGATTAAAATGGTCGAGCCCGACCAAAAATGAACCCCATCCGGCCGCAACAAATCTGCTGCCTCCTTCTCAAAACCTGATGAAATGGGCATCCCCCAAACCCTTATAACGAACCGCGAAACCCAACGGTTGAACCCTTTGCAGCAGCGCTCCAACGCACTCCAGATGTGTGCTTGCCACCAATAGTTCCTCGCCACAACCTCCGACCACACCATGCAAAAAAAAAACCCGGAAATTACATAAGGATCTGGGACAAGTCCCACTTCCCAATATCCACCAAGTCTCCAAGGTCCCCAGGTCCATACCCACCCAGGGGGAATGACCAGAACCAATGACACCCCCTGCAAGTGAGAGAACTGGACCACTTCCGGGAGGAGCCAGACCCACTTCATGTCCCCCCGGCGCTGTACCACAGAACCTCCACCGTCGAGTGCTCAATCATCCGCCCCAAGAACGAAAAATAATCAACGGAGCAAACCAGCGTCCCGCACATCGGAACAAATCTCCTAGAGTCCCACCTTCCTATCCTCCGCACATCCCGATTCAGCATACCCAGCCGAGAGGCCTCCGTCACAGCGCCAATGCAGAAAGAATGACTGCCAAACAAATTGAAAATGGAAGAGGAAGTTCCCCTCCTCGTATATCATGATCGGGCCAGCCAGGTACGGCCATACCGCGGACTCCCTGAGTACCCAGACCAGACAGGCGTCCAATCCTGGGACCGCTGCCAGCGGGACCACCTGCTCTTGCAAAGGATGTCGGTCTAGTATGGGCAAGTCTTGAAGGACACTGGGTCCTGACCATCCTGGACATCCGCAAACAGTTCGGCTGACCAGTTCGGACCCACCAATACCCCAATCCAAAACCGACTTCTTTGGATCCACAGAAACCGACCCCTGCATGGGCCCTATACTGCATGCCATACCAGAAACTCTGTGGTGACTGCCACCCAACCCTGGGACTTAACCAGAAATCAAAACTGGACACGCGAAAGGACACCCCGGAGGGTGACATATCTGCTGAAACCCAACGCTCCAGCAGTCACAACAGACCTTGTAGCGAGCAGGCGAACCCACAAATACACCCACCTCTATGTGCCTGCCATTCCACCCATACCCTGTACCTTGGCCCAAGAGGAACCGGACCTATATGACCATGAAGACACGGGCACCGGAGCACCAGGCGCTGGAGCAGGGTAAGTACCAAAAGAGAAAAGTGGACCGAGAGCTGGCTAATCGCCTGGACAACCCCGAGGTTGACACGGTGAATAACAACCGACTGTCCTGTAGCTCCCGACCCCATAAATCCAAGGCCACCACAATGGGAAAGCTCCAGGAAGGCCAAACCGCCGACCATGTCAGCACACTAGCGCAATCCCAGAATCGCCCCAACCAGACAGAGCCAGCTGCGACCGTATAGAGGGGCAAGTCTGAACTGGACACCTCCTGCGCCTGCCAAGATCACCTTCCAATATACTCGGTCAGGAAGGAAACCCAGACCTCCAGAGCCGGATAAAATGCCAGGGTCCTGGTAGTAGCGACCACCAGGCGCCTGCAGAACAATTGCTCTATGGGCCTGATCCGGCAGTGGAAGGTTAACCTCCCTAACAGGGACTGCAGCTTGCACAGCTGCATCCTCCTCAGACCCCTGGCCATCGCCACACCCTCTCAACCTTATCCCACGGAACCAGCACTCCATGGCCACAGAGTCAATTTTGATACCCAGGGAGCTAAGGCACATCACTGGGCCCCACTGTCTTATTGTGCTCTAAAAGCTCTGCCGAGTCGAGCAAGAGTCGACAAGTCAGCGAAGGCCCACACACAAAAGCCATCAAGGTAACTCAGCAACGAGCCAATCCTTGCCTTCTGCCGCACCACCCACTCCAGGAAAGCGCTGACAAACTCAACATAAAAGCAGGACATGAACAACACATCAGGAAGCACGTATCCACATAATACCGACCACAAACCCACCACCCAGGAGTTGATGACAATCCATATGAACTGGCAACAAGTGAAAAGCGGCTCCGACGTCGGCCTTCGTTAGCAAAGCCCCAGGGCCCACTGCCCCAACCATGCGTAATGCTGCATCGAAGGATGCCTAGGACGCCCGACATCTTTCACCGAAACCCCTCGAGGGCAAGGCAAACGATGAATCAGACGAAAATCCCCTGCCTCCTACTTGGGCACCAGGCCCAAGGGGGACCTGCAACTTGGGGAGCGACGGGGCCTCAACTAACCCTGCGAACCACCACAAAGCTACCTCCTGTAGGAACTCATCCAGCACCATCTGCAGGAAGTCGAGCACAGACTTAGAAACATAAGCATAGAATGTGAAGGCAGATAAGGACCATTCGGCCCATCCAGTCTGCCAAATTTTCTAACCGCTGACATTAGTCCCTGGCCTTATCTTATAGGTAGGACAGCCTTACGCATACCCCACACCCACTTAGACTCCTCTACTGTGTTAACCTCTACTACTTCAGCTGGAAGGCTAGTCCATGCATCCGCTACCCTTCTGTTAACGTAATACATCCGGGTATGATTATGAAACCTTTGCACCTCCAATTTAAGACTATGTAATCTTATTGCGGAAGTTTTACTTCTTTTAAACATAGTCTCCTCCCTATTGCATTGATTCCCATTAAGTATGTAAATTGTCTATCATATCTCTGCTGTCTCGACTTTCACCAAGCTATACATGGAAAGTTATTTTAACCTTTCCTTCAAAGTCCGCACCACCCTGAAGCCAGGCGCTCCGAGAAAGGGATCCAGAAACCTCGGGTGACCCCCTTCAGCAGGAGCTCCATGGCCTACCGATTCCAGTAACGGTCAAGCCATGGGCACATTGTGCTGACGAGCACCGGCATCGCCACCCTGCGCCCCCACTTCCCCCTTTTCCCTGTACTTACCCCTCTTGAAATAGCAGGAGGAAGAGTGAGCCCCCACCACGATGGGAGCATTTGAGCTTAAAACAGCACGACCCACCCCACTTACATTGGCTGACGTTCAACTCCCCGCAATAACCTGGCCGTTGCTTCAAGGCCGCTGGGGCGGAGCTGCCCCCCCAGGAAAGGAGGACAAACCCCTTTTACACGTCACCGGGCGGGTTACGATGGAGAGCCAGGGGCCGAAGTCCATCTGATCCCACGCTACAGAGGGCAAATCCGCAAGGCGCTGATGAAATGTTTTTCATAGCGCCACCAACCCAGGCCACCATAAGTATGACATGTATTCCAAGTGGTGTCCTGGTAACAAAACAGCGCCACACCGCGCCGCGCCGCGCCGTGCCGCGGAGCCCTCTCCCCAACCACGCTCTCCAAAATAGCGAACCCCAAACCCAATTCGCCAACGTCTTAGGAATTTCCAATAATGGAACTTTACATCATCGCCGCCCGAGTCTTACCCCCCTTTATGCCCCAAGGGAAGAGCATCCCCCCCAAGGGCCAAAGGGGAATATTTTGCCCCTCCAATTGCCGTTCTGAGGACCAAGCGCACTGCCCCCCACCCACCGGTGGACGCACCGTCGCACCAGGAGGTACTACACTGAGCACGGCTGACGGTTACTCTTTGATTATTTATTTTTTATTTATTTTTTGTTTAGGTTTTGGAAAATTATTATTATTTTATTTTTATTTATTTATTTTTTTATAAATGAACCCAACATGAACCCGCCTAGTGCAGACGCCCCAGCCTGCGCAGGAAAACATTACTCACCTGACGGCACCCCAGGAACTGATGGCGGCACCATAGAAGAGACAGCAGCTTAAAAAGAGGAGTTCATCACCTGCAGCGCAGTTCACTTGGCAACTGGAGCTTCAGACACCACCTGCTGGACGGATCCAGCAACTGCACCCAAAGCCTGAAGCAGCAGTGGAGAGAGGAAGAGCCAACGCTCCAGACAGGAGGCTGCCGAGAGAGGTAAGGAGAGGGGGGGAAGGGCAAAGAAGGTCAGCAAGGAGGAGGGGTGGGACAATAAAGACATAGGGGGGAATAAAATAAAAGGGGGGGACACAACAAAGAAATGGGAGGGGACCATAAAACAGGAGAAAGCAAAATAGAAGAGGGAGTCACCACACTGAAATGGGGGGGGACAATAATGAAAAATAGAGGGGAGAGGGAGGGAGCCCACACCACCCACGGACACTGCCCGGGCAAAAGAGGGAGGGGAGTGCCGGGACATGTAGACCCCCCCGGAGCCCATGAGGGGGATACAGAACCCCTCCCCACCCAGCGGCAGCGGCCGAGAGCCACCCCGCGTGCCCCGCAGGGGTCCCACTTACCACTGCCGGCTGAGAGGGGAGGACCCCGGGCGGCATCCCACATGCATCCCACACGCCGCCCGGGTAGATTGCCAAGCTTCTGCCAGCCCCCAACAACCTCCACCAGGGGCGGCGGAAGGACCAGGCGTGGGGCAGGCCGCGCGCCACGTGGTCCAGGCGCACGGCCCAGTACAAGCCTCGGGCCCAGACTGCAGCTCCTGTAACGGGCCCGAGGAGGAGAGTTGGGGCGCACAGAGCCTGAGGGAGGGTGCCCAGGGAGTGTGCCCAGGGAGTGTGCACATGGAGGGTGCGCAGGGAGGGTGCCCGTGGGGGGCCAGACCACTGGGGAGGGGAACCTCCTGCTGGGGAAGGAGGAGGCCATGTCTGCTGCAGCAATATTACCAGCCCTGAGGGCAGACATCCAGGATCCAGGACACCCACAGGCCGACAATCCAGCAAGCTCAGCAACAGGAGGAGGCAGAGAAACTTGTTGCTGCCGGCCAGGGCCGCCATCAAGGGGTGACAACCGTGACAGTTGTCACGGGCCCGGCGGCCCTGGGGGGCCCGGACTGCTCTGGCAGTCCTGGGCCCCACTTTCCCTTTCTGCACACATAGATAGCGAATATCACTATCTATGTGTGCAGCCGCGGGCCCCCGGCTCCCTGTTACCGCAGAGGGGGCCCAGGCAGCACACTGCTTCTCTTCTATTCTCTCTTCTAATAACTCTCGCGAGACCCGCGGAGCGTTGCCATGGTAACCGGGTATCGCGAGAGTTATTAGAAGAGAGGAGGAGAAGCTGCTCCTGTGCTGCCTGGGCCCCCTCTGCGGTAACAGGGACCCGGGGGGCCCCCCACCGGACCACCAGGGATGGAATCTCCCCCCTCCCTGGACACAGGTAAGCAGGGAGGGGGGAGAAACATTTAATTAAATTAATAAAAAATTAATGTTAAAATGCCCCTTCCTCCCCCTCACCCCAGATCACACACTAACAACACACACTGCATACACTAACACACACATACACTGCATACACTAACACACACATACACTGCATACACTAACACACACATACACTGCATACACTAACACAACACACACACTGCATACAATAACACACACATACACTGCATACACTAACACAACACACACACTGCATACACTAACACACACATACACTGCAATAACACACACATACACTGCATTCACTAACACAACACACACTGCATACACTAACACAACACACACTGCATACAATAACACACACATTCACTGCATTCACTAACACAACACACACTGCATACACTAACACACACATTGCATACAATAACACAACACACACACTGCATACAATAACACACACATACACTGCATTCACTAACACAACACACACACACTGCATACACTAACACAACACACACACTGCATACACTGACACACACACTGCATACACTAACACAACACACACACACTGCATACACTAACACACACACTGCATACACTACACACACACACACTGCATACACTAACACAACACACTGCATACACTAACACACACACACTGCACTACGCATACACTAACACACACACTGCATCCGCTACACTAACACACACTCTGCATCCGCTACACACTAACACACTCTCTGCATTCACTACACATTAACACTGCATTCACTACACTAACACACACTCTGCATCCGCTACATACTAACACACTCTCTGCATTCACTACAAATTTACACACACTATGCATTCACTGCACTAACACACACACTACATTCATTACACTGACGCACTCTGCATTCACTACACACTAACATACACTCTGCATTCATTACACACTAACACACACTCTGCATTCACTAAACTATGCACACACTCTGGATTCACACTGGATTCACTACACTAACATACACTCTGCATTAACTGTACACACAGCATCCACTACACAAACATCCTGTATTCACAGTACACACACTACATCCACCACAAATTGAAACACTCTGCATTCACTATACACAGACACTGCGTCTGATACACACACTACAGACACTGCATCCACTAAACACATTTCATCTAGTACATACAAACACTACATCCACTACACAAACACACACTACATCACTGTACACACACTACATCCACTACTCAAAAACACTCTGCGTTCACTATACACACTGCATCCGCTACACAAACACACACTCTGCATTCATTGCACAAACAGTATCTAATACACACAAACACTACATCCATTACACACATTCTAATTCACTTCCACTATACACACACCACATTCAGTCCTGCATCATTGTGAGCGGACTAGGTAGGGCCTGGGCGGGCCCGCGAGGAGGGGGGGGCCCAGACCTTGTGCTTTGTCATGGGCCCCAAATTTTCTGATGGCGGCCCTGCTGCCGGCTCCTAAGTGGCACTGAGGTCAGTCTGATCTGTCACCACCCACTTCCTCACATCTCACACTCCCACATGTAGCATATAGCCAATCGTGCATCATCCATCCCACACTCATACATGTGCCCCTGTTCGCTAAGCTGCGCACTCTCCCTGAGGCCTGAGTGATTGATGTATACAATCTATTTAGGCCAGGGTAAAAATGGTTTAAAACCAAGTGATTGATGTGTAAAATGCCTTTAGAACTGGTTAGAATAGTTAGGAACAGAGTGATTGATGTGTAAAATGTCTTTAGAATGTGGTTTGAATGGTTTAGAACAAGGTGATTGATGTGTAAAATACCTTTAGAACAGGGTTAGAACAGTTTAAAATAGCATGATTGATTTGTAAAATATCTTTAGAAAAGGGTTAGAATTGTTAGAACCATTTTATTGATATGTCAAAGGTCTTTAGAACAGGTTTAGAATTGTTTAGAATAGAGCAATTATTATTATTATTATTATTATTTATATAGCGCCAACAAATTCTGTAGCGCTGTACAATGGATGAATTGCCTGAGCTGGTTTATCAAGTCTGATATAAAATATTGGCAACACTTTTCATGTTATGTGAGATTCTCTGTATTACTACCTCACCCATATTACAGCTCTGATAATCGAAAGCTAATTTGATTGTATTACTTGAAATGGTTAAAATGAATCATTTTCTATGCCATTTCTTACAAAGCTTTCTAAATGCAAGTTTAACCTCTTTGTTTCTTAGACTGTATATCAGAGGGTTCAACATTGGGGTAATCACATTGTAAAGCACAGAGAGCATTTTATCGTGCTCTAAAGAGTAGCTAGATTTTGGTCTGAGATACATAAATACAATAGTACCGTAAAAAATTAAAACCACCAGAAGATGTGATGCACATGTTGAAAAAGCCTTTTGTTGTCCTTTTGTTGACTGAATACGAAGGATTGAGGATATTATAAAAACATATGAGATGATTGTTAGTAAGAAAGAAGCAGCGGCTGCAAGACCACCCAAGCCCAAAATGACAATCAGATTTGTTTTAGTGTCTGAACAGGACAATATCAAAAGTGGTGGCATGTCACAAAAAAAATGGTTGACTTCCCTCGAACCACAGTATGATAAACCAGCTGTCATTAGAGTGTGGACCAAGGAATAAAAGAGACCTGTAAGCCAACAGCCAGAGACAAGTTTGATACACAATGTCTTGCTCATAATTTGTGTGTAACGCAAGGGATGACATATGGCTACATATCGATCGTAACCCATAATACTCAAGAGAAAACATTCTGAACTGCCCAGAAAGTGGAAGAAGTAAAGCTGCGTGATACAGTCACTGAAGGAAATGTAGCTAATTTCTACAAGGAGACTGGTCAGCATCTTTGGCACAGTGACTGACGTGAAGCAGACATCTAAGAGAGACAAACTGAACAGGAACGTGTACATGGGGGTACTGAGTTCATGAATAACTCGTGTGAGTAGAATCAGAATTGAATTTCCAGTTAAGGTGGTTGTGTACACACAGGAAAAAAGCACAAAAAGGGCAATCTTTAGCTGCGGATCTTTGGAAAGTCCAATCAAAATGAAATCCTTATTCAGTGTGTTATTACTCACAGCCATTTTCTACAATATGACACAAAGGGTTGTTTAGATAATAACCAATCACTTGTTTAAAATTCTAATCAACAAATTTCAAATGGAAAAAAAATACAGTTAGAATAGCTCTTTTAATTAAATTCAGTGTAACCAATCAATTTAATATTTATGGAAACAATTTCAAATTATTTAAGATTTTTGAATACACACACAAAAACAATATTGAAATAATATATCAATATATAACAAAAATGAAAAAAGTACACAATCAAATTATTTTTCATAAAATTAAATCATTTTGGAAGTCTCTCCAAGTATATGACAGTCTTTAAAAAACATATTTAACAATATCACATGGAGAACCCATCCTATCTGCCATATTGTTTTCACAGGGTAACATTCTATGACAGCTTGATCCAGGCTGGTATTGCTCAGATGATGATACACTAATATAACTACTGTTTAATTAGAGTGCAAGCTATGGTGAATATTGTCCAGGTGATCTCCTAGGTTTTCTTTAATTGTGTGGACACTTGATGATGTAAGTTACAGCTAGATCATCCTCTAGTACGGAATAAGGATAATTAAATCCACATCATTCAGTGTGTGCAGTCACATGGTGGGAGGTCTATTTAAATATGAAAATGTACATGGTACACTAATTGATGTTATTTGTATCTATATAAATTTATTCCTTTCTTTGTCTGTAAAAATGTATCATTTTACCCATAAACTTTGAAAATAAAAACTAGTGGTTTTGTGTGTATTTTGCTTTTTGATATTCCATATCTAATTATATTAATCAATTCACTATCAAGTACGTTTTTAATGGAAAAATTATTAGCGTTCCATTTATTTGAAGGAAGAGATCCATAGCTAGCATGTAAACGTATCATTAAACAGCACTTTTGTGTATAGATTGTTTTGCAGACAAACTTAAAAATGTACAAAATTTTTATTTTTCATAGAGCCTTTATAGACATTTTTAGGAAAAGACCAGCTTTAGACAGTATACAGTGTTTTTTTTAATTTATTTATTTTTTTAAATCTTGCAATATTTCACTCAGGGTCTGAAATGTTACTATAGACCAAACATTCAATTTTTCTCAGACACAGCAGATAGGACAAATTAAGATAAACACAGATGGTCAAAACATTGCTTATAGGTGTTTCTAATGACCAAGAAGGTATTTCTAGCAGTGCAACTTACTAAAAATGGCCACATAATGGAAAAAAAGAATGTCTGCATTAAGCATAATGCCCATGTATAGTAAATACAGTTAAATCACATATTTATAAACTACAGGTATTTAAAACTGCTATAGCAATATTTATCAATCTCTGGACTGCTAAAGTAATACTGATAGTAAAATGGTCCACTCACTACTCCGCTCCCGGAATGTAGGAATGGTATGACCCATTGAAACCTACTGTGCTGTTTGTCAGCAGTGGGTGTGCTGATATTTTCAGAAACTTAACAGGCATTATATTATTAAATAGTGGTTTATGGCATAGAAATGTGTTTCTCTACTAGCTGACATTAATAGCTCGTATATACATGAAGGGGAGTGAGGCTTTAGCGACTACATTTTATACTGCAAAATACATGGAAAAAAATGTTTATAGTGGATTTTGGTATTGTTACAATCTAAATTTTTAAAATACAGAAATTGTTCTAAATTAAAAGGACATTACATTATCATATGTTTATATAACATCAATACCTTAATTCCCACTGAATACATTGATTAAAATTATATTAGATTTTATGGAGAGACCAGCTGACCTAATATAATCTGAATTCACTGTCTATAAGCTTCTAATATTTATAAAGTACTGCCCTATTTAGATATGACTTAGAAAGAAACAGATTCATTCATGTACAGAATACAATTTCATGTTTATTTATTTTTAATTTTTTCACTGAAAAATATTTTTCATTAAATATTGTGGATATTTTGATTTTCATTATAAATTATGTTCAGTAACAGGAACAGACTAAATGAGTGTTACATACATCTCTTGACATCAAACTACTGTAAACTATGCAAATCCATGTCTACTAAATGGCAGGGGCTATGTGCTAAATTATGGCATACTGTGTGTTCACATAAAACCTTTTAAAATGAAAGATATATATATATACTATATTTTAAGACTTTTCATTTTCTAACTAAATAAACTCCTACACGATTTTAAAACGTACAATAGAGTTACAGGAATGTATCACACATATGGATTAAAAGATTATTCACTATTAATTAGAAGAAAAAGATTTGCTTACCTTACAATACATCTTTTTTGCAGTACCCACGTACAATAAACAACAAAATGCGATGGATTTATATAGGGACTTTGCTTCTTTGATACAGTGCACCCAATTAATTATTTAGTCCTTGGAGTTTAACCATACATAGTTACTGTGGTCCCTGTCTTATGCAATAATTAATTCTAATTTTACTTTAACTCCTTTTAAAGGACCATGTTACAGTTACTCCCAGGCTTGCTGGAAGCTGGTCCGCTTGGATGATCTGGATCCCCGAGATAGAGAGAGGGAGAGGCCGTTTCAGCTAATAGTCCATAGGAATCCTGTAAGTGTAGAACAATCCCACTAGCTGTAGTACAACTAGGATACCGTTTCCCCACAAAACGAGTCGAGGCTGCGATTTGAAGGTCAAACAAGAACTGGCTTTAATGGCACACAGGTATCAGTATTTATGCTAAATTTCAGGTCCAGTCCCCTCTGGACCTGATGGTATACAGGGACAATACAAGTGGTTAACCAATAAGAGTTCAATGTATCTTTTGAAATTGTTACCGCCCAGCTTGGAGATAATGAATCCAACGGTTATGACAATACAATTATCTCCAAGCGCCCAAAATACCATGTTTTCTTGCCACATAAAAAACAGGATAAAAATACATAACTTTAACAGTTTCATATATAATTCGTGCCTTCTACCATTCATTAGATAGCCCCGGTCTGGGCGAAACAATTAAGGGAAGAGCGCTCAGAACCCACGAACGGTACGCTTAGTTTCCTCGTTATAAAGTCTGTTCGTGTCTTTGGTCCCGGGCTTGAGATGGCGGCCATATTTTTAAGTGAATTAATAGGCAGCAGGACCTCGACCTCAAACTCGTGGAACAGGGAACGGCTAGGGGTTTGCACTAATCCCCGATCTGTTGCTGGATGTCCCCGCTGTTCGGGAGACGAATGAAGACCAACGTTCTAATTGAGGCCACACGCCAGGCTGTAGGGGGTCCTTGTTCGGGAACCTTTTGGTGGTTTGAGTATCGGGAGATGGGACATGAACGTGAATGCCCTGAGGCCGTCAATTAGGTTGCGGTTAACGGCAGACCGCAACTCTCTGGGCGATCAATTGGAGACAAACTCCGCTCTTAGGGTGGTTGGTCGCTCAGTTATTAGAAAGGTGACTGGGGTTAAGTGGCGGCACACGCCAGGGGCCTCGTGGTCCGCTGTTCATATAACGAATGAGTATCAGGCAATCAGTTTGGGAGTTGGGTACAAAATTATAGTACCGAAGCAAGGTTATGGGTGAAATATAAGAATGAACAACGTTATCTCTGTCTGTAGTGATTTTGCAACAGACCACTATAGTGCCAGGAAAACAAACTCGTTTTCCTGGCGCTATAGTGCCCTGAGGGTGCCCCCACCCTCAGTGTCCCACTCCCGTGGCGCTGAAGGGGGAGGAAGGGGTTAATCCCTTACCTTTTTTCCAGTGCCGGACTCTCCTCCCTCTTCTTCTGTCATCGGCTGAATGCGCATGCGATATTGATAGTTTTTTCAACAATGATTCACTAATGTCATTTGAAAAAGTTAAAATTAAGTATAATTTGGATAATAGCTGGGCACCCCAGCACTCCGCAATCTCTGAGATCCTACAAGAGCAATTTGACATTCCTGACTACAAATTTGAAAATTAAAAAATATAGAACCTTGAAAACATGTATTTATTTTACCCAAATGAGAAACCCAAAGGAGAAACCCACAAATTAGCCATCGGTGGGGCGGAGAACCGGCTGGCCATCCGACCCAAGGAGACCTCTTTATCCAATTTTTCCTGTACTACCTACACGGATTTGAGGTTTCGTACGGAGAGCAGCAGAGGGCGCTCGGAGAAAGGGATCCAAAATCCTTGCTCAAACCCTTCCACCAGGATCCGCGCCACAGCCCGATTCCTATAAAGGTCGAGCCACGGGCGCATCTCGTTTACGAGGACAGCGTCATTGCCCTTAGCCCCCATGTCCCCTTTCACTCATGCTTAAACCGGCATGAGGAACCCACTTACAGTGACTGTCGTTAAATTTCCAACAACAGCCAGACCTCTGACCGGAGGCCGATGAGGAGGAGGACGTACCCCCACCAACTCACCCAAGAAAGGACAAAAACGCGCCCTGTTGAGGGGCTGGACGAGTCATGATGGAAAGCCAGAGGCCGATATCCCTCTGATCCCATGACAGCGAGGGACGCCCTGCTTGTCGTACCTCCACCAACTCAGCCCCCCATAGGTGCGACAAGCGTTCCAGATCGTGTCCTGATAACAGAAGAGTGTAGGGCACTTTTGGGGAGACTTTTCCCCCACCACGCTGGCCAAAATAGAGAACACCCGAATCCAGTTCCCAAAAGTCTTGGTAATTTTGTGAAAACGGTACTTCTCCTTATCCTTTTCTGACTCCTTACCGTCCTTGTCCGCCACAGGAGGAGCTTCCTCCAGTGGTAGGAGAGAAAATATCTCCACAAATTCCCTCCCAGCCCAGGACCCGTAGCGTCAGAAGTGGAGGGAACAAAGTACTCACCGGTCGCAGACTGGCGATCCAGGCCCGGCACTGCACTCCCATAAAGCTGAGGCAAAGAAACAGCAGTTCCAGCATCCACAGAAGACATCAGCTGTGTTCCAGCCGCCACCTGCTGGACGGGTCCATGAACTGCAGCAGTGTCCTGAGAAGAGAGCAGCAGAGAAGATAAGAGCCAACGCCCCAAAGGAGATGGCCAAAGTAAGTGACCTGCAAGGGGGGGAGAGGGTCCAGGCAAGGCGGGGGGGGGAGAACAGAGGGGAGGCAGACAGGGAGGGAAGTAAAAATGGGGGGGTGGAGGATGGGAGATGAGGGGCAGGCCCACAAGAGGGGAGGAGAGGAAGCTGGGTAAGGAAAGGTGGACCAGGGGGCCCAGCCAAGGGTAAGCTGGGCCCCCTGGAAGAAGAAACCGCACTAATAGAGGAAAGAAGGGGGACAGGGGAGACAGAGCCCTGGGAGCCTTCCTAACCGGCAGAGGAGGCTCCCGACAGGCAAGGGGACCCCCAACGGCCCAACGGCGGTACAAAGGGACCCTGTGCGGCCCGTGAGGGCCTACTTACATACCCGCCAGCTGCAGGGGGACCTGGACCGTTGCCGGGTGGCCGCCCGCCACCCAGATAGCTGTATCCATTGCCCCGTCCCGCAATCTAGTGCTGGCGGCCAGGTCGGATGGTGTGGAAGGGGGACCACGTGTAGGCCATGCGGCAGCCGCACTAGGAGGCTGCGTGGCGGTAGTAGGCCGCATCCCCGGCCTGTGAGTACCAGGCCGTGCCATGTGCAAGGCCGCAAATCACAGCCACTGGTGGTAGCCACGTGCCTGGAGCCCCAGACACGCGGTCCCGGCGGTGCCTCGGGCCTGGGCTCCTTCTCCTCAACCGGGCCCAAGGAATATTGTCAGGAGAGAGCCTGGCAGGCGGGCGGGACCACCTGCTAGTGCTGGTGCGCCCCCCAGGGGCAGGGATCGCATGGGAGGCAGCAGGGGAGACTGCAGGGGGTGCTCCAGGGGAAGGCAGTCCGCGGGGGGGGACCACACCGGTAGCCATACCTCCAGTAATGTTTGCAAATTGCTCTCTCAGTTGCCGGCCACCATCCAGCGCAGCAGCAGCCCAGAGATGCCAGGATCGCACATTCTGTCCTGATCGCTTGTGCTCCAGCACCAAATGGCTCTGGACCAGCATAATAGTAGCACCAGTGTCCCTTAGTCCCTCTGTGGGGTGACCCTCGAGCCATACCTTCTGCCGATGTTGTTGGCGATTATCCGATGCGGCGTATACGGGGTCTGGTTCGCGGAGCGGTCCCAAATATTCCTCCATAGGGGTTTCTTGGTTGTCACAGAATGCCCTGGCAGGACGAGAGGGACCAGAAGAGGAGTTATAATTCCGGGAAGGCTGAGCTGTGTAAATCTTCAGGCCCAGGCAAACAGGAGCAGGAGGACAGGAAGCTGTTTGCTGGCCCAAATCCCAAGTAGCACTGAGGTAAGATCTCCCCCCTACTAGCTAACATAGCCCAAACCCCACACACACACACACACACACTTCCCAAGATACTCCCACACATCTATCCGCACACTCCTACATGTGCCCTTGTCTGCTTAGCTGCGCTATCTCCCCAAGGCCTTTAAGAGCAAGTATAATAGGCTCAATTAAAGGTGAGCAGCCTGCAAATCTCTATATTCTGCACTTCAGTGGATTTACCTATTGCACTAGGAATTTCTCCACATTTTTTTCATTACAAGTTCACCACATGCTGAAATGTCTCTTAAATAAACCTTTCATTGTATTACACCATAACTGGATTATGTGTCATTTCGGAGCTAGAAAACTCTCAGATTTTGTTCATTAATGAACCTTTGTGCATGATGTTACAGCTCTTTAAGCAATAACTGAACTACTAGTCCCCAAAACGCCAAGTCAAAGGAAAACTGATAAGAAGAGTAGTGAGAGTCTGAGTGCAGGGCTTAATTGTGTATGTTTGTATTTGCTTTTGTATCACACATCCATGGTATAATGCTGCCGTCCACCCCATGTGGATAATAAGGGTTAATAAGTATGTAGGGGTTTATAAAAAAATACCCCTCTCTGTCTCATTAGAGATTTTACATGAAGCTGAAGACAGTAAGGTGAATTGTTAGTGTATGACTAGGTAAGAGGTTTGCGTCTTAATGGCTATTGGAGTGATACAAAAAGTGAGAAAATGTTGGCTCTGATTCAGAGGTCGTAGCGCCGACCAATGAATTAGTGCTAACAAACCCTAAAAAATTACTCTCCCTGGTAAGGGAATAACCCACAAGTATATAGAAACGCACAAAACCAAAAAAAAATAGGACTAAAAAAGTCATAGGTAGGAGAGTAATGAGGGAAGAAAAAATGGGGGTCCCTTCCGTTGAGTTTGTGGAATATGCTCTATCCCCATGAATTTTAATTTGTTTGCAGAGTTCAAGTGATGAATCCTCAGATGACGTAAAATTGGGGTTTCCAAAGGTCTTTTAACCGAGTCTTTTAACCCTCTTTTGAGAGGGGCTAAGTGACTCTGTACCAATGTGTCACGTAAATTTTTATCTCTCCGCGCAGTCACAGTTTGACTTGTGGATCAATTTAGTTCAGTCTAAAATCTTAAATAGGGGATTTGTGTAAGTGTCAAGCTGTTGGGAATTGCTGTAGTGCTTATGATGTAGCCCATGTAATTCTGACTGCATATATTGTCAAGGAGCAAGAATCTGAACCATATCTAAAACAATTTTAGCTTGCATTAATCACAAAAAGACTTTTTACTTAATGCCTATTTCCAACATGTGATTATGTTCATGTTAAATAGCAGTTTATTATCAATGAAAGTTGATGGATGTTTGTTATAAATCAAAAAGTAAGGAAACACAAAACAGGACAGGTGGAGAGAAGTGTGATAATAATAGACCATACAGAGTAGACACAGGGAACCAGTTACTGACTAAAAGGTCTGCCCGACAGTTGCCTAATCTTAGGGTTCAAATGCCACACATTCTAAATCTCCAAGAAATGGACCCTAGGTGGGTAGAGGTAAATATAAGAAAAGGGGCAATGTAGAGGAGGTACCCAGAAACTAAGCCCAGACAGTAGCCCCTGTAAAAAGTCTGCTGTCCCTAATTACCTCTGCACTGTGAAAAATCACAAGTGCCTATCAAAGCCTCAATCCCTGCCTGTCAAAAAATAGCTTAAATGAGATAAGATAAATTAATCCATCAGTGCTACCAAAAAGTGCAAAGCAAATAAATAAAAATAAAAATAAGCTCGACGCGCTTTTCGGCATTTCAGCACGCCGTCGTCAGGAGCAATAAACTTTCAAAGTTCCTTGTAACGATTTAAATACCCTTTGTTGTAACACAGAAAATGGAAACAGCGGTTTTGACCCACGTGTGCAGCCGTGCGTACTGGTTGCTCATTGATCAGTTAATTCTTAGGAACGCCCCTTGTCATTCGCGTCACGTGACACGGTACTGAGATGAGTAAAGGGGCGTAATATTAGAATGAGGTGGTAGTCCGCAATATGAGAGTGATTAGTCCGCAACACTTGATAAATTAATTTCGGTATCACGGTTGAGAGTTTAATTAGAGTATTAAAGCATAGCTTGCTATTTCATATATACGTAATGGGCAGCTGCACACGCTGGCTGCCTATTGGTCCGATGTCACTTAAACCCGCCCACCTGTCAGTCGCGTCTCTTGATGTAGGGGCGTGGTATACAGATAGAGTGATACCCACGTGGGGTCAATATGGGAGTAGTTAGTCTGCAAAACAACGGCGGATAAAGAATTCCCATAAATAGAGACCCAGTATAAACACTAGGTAACTGCATAATCATATTTGATCATCAAAATATACATTGAGTACCTAGGTAATAAGCCTTATTATAAAGCATGAATGGCCAGTTCCTATAATGCATGGTCAATGCATCAATTATAATGGAACAGCAAACCGGCTTAATAAGAGTGATACATGGCATAACTCGCGGTCATATCCGATCATCTAAATACACGTTAAAGTACCCAAGTAATAGACTAAGTCCAATTACTATAGGGCATAGATTAATGATTACTATAATACATGGTTAGTACATTAATTTTTAATAAAACAGCAAAGGGCTTAATTACAGTGTTACAACATAACTCACAATTGATATAAAAAGGAATAAGTGAGTCAAATTCCATTGAATCAGGGTAATCGTTCAGGGACATAAAGTTACATACATGAAAAATAATAATTAGTAATAATTAATAATAATAGTGTTATATTTATTTATAGTGTAATGTGTTAAATCCATAAAAGGACTAACTATAAATTATTTACATCCAAAGTAGAAAGAAAATGGAGACCAGCGAGACAAGTTAAAGGAAGGCAGTAAAGGAAAAACCCTAATTTAAGCCAACAGGAGAAAGGGTCTTGAGTCTGTAAATCCAATAGGATTCACGCTGTCTCAATTTCTTATCCCAATCACCCTTCCGTTGAGTTTGTGGAATATGCTCTATCCCCATGAATTTTAATTTGTTTGCAGAGTTCGAGTAATGAATCCTCAGATGACGTGAAATTGGGGTTTCCAAAGGTCTTTTAACCAAGTTGACATGTTCCCTAATCCTTAGTTTAAAGGGTCTGAAGGTTTTTCCCACGTATTTAATGCCGCATGAGCAGGTAAGTAGGTAGATGACACCCTCCGTCCTGCAATTAAAAAATGAGCGGACCGGAAAAATTTCCCTATTATTGCTGTCCTTGAATTCTTTGGATTTCTGATCAATGAATTCACATGCGCTACAATGTCCGCACCTATATGTCCCCTTAGGTAGGTAATTAAGAGACCCTCTTTTGAGAGGGGCTAAGTGACTCTGTACCAATGTGTCACGTAAATTTTTATCTCTCCGCGCAGTCACAGTTTGACTTGTGGATCAATTTAGTTCAGTCTAAAATCTTAAATAGGGGATTTGTGTAAGTGTCAAGCTGTTGGGAATTGCTGTAGTGCTTATGATGTAGCCCATGTAATTCTGACTGCATATATTGTCACGGAGCAAGAATCTGAACCATATCTAAAACAATTTTAGCTTGCATTAATCACAAAAATACTTTTTACTTAATGCCTATTTCCAACATGTGATTATGTTCATGTTAAACAGCGGTTTATTATCAATGAAAGTTGATGGATGTTTGTTATAAATCCAAAAGTATCATATATGTTTGGATGAAACACTTAAATGAACACTACCATCACCAAAGCCACTTTATATCAATGAGTTTCCTGAAGCCTTCTTACCTTTATGTTTTTTAACAGTTTTTTTAACTATTTAAAAGGGGAGTGGAGCTCTCCGGGGACAGTTCGGCTTCCTCTCTTGTACTGCTCAGCAAATGCAAAGTACATACACTATTAAAGCACAATAGACGGACAGTTATAGGCTGAGAGCATCAGATGACTAGCTCGTGAAAATGCAATTACCATGCAATACCTTAGAGGAAGCCGAAATAACTACCAGGGGTGCTAATATGGTGTTAAAACATTCAAAAACAGAAGGCAGCAAGAGACATATGTCACCTTAACCAACTTATTGATTTGAAGGGGTTATGGTGTCCAGAGTGGTCATTTAAGAAAGTTTTTTTGCCTTCTTTTGGATCAACAGCAACAACATATGTGAGGAAGGCTGAACTTGATGGATGCAAGTCTCTTTTCAGCTATGTAACTATGTAACTATAAAGTAATACTTAAAGGTGCTACAATGTCTTTATTTGCCTAGTTTGTTTGACATTAATCACATTCTGATCAAACTGCAGACTTTTACTGATGACTGCTAGTTTTTCTGCTAACTATAATAGAAACATGCATATCTGCACTACTAATTTTCCTTGAACAAAAACATTTAATTAAGAAATTCTTTACTTCCTTGCTGCGTAGGCTGTAAATAAGAGGCGTAAAGAACGGTGCCAATACAAAATGGTGGATTGCAGTTGCTAAATCATATTCAGTTGAGTAGTTAATTTGCAGTTTTATGTACATAAAAGTCACACTTCCATAGAAAATAATGGCCATAATAAGATGAGTGGCACATATAGAAAATGCCTTTTTGCGTTCCTGACTTGTTCTCATCTTGAATATTGTAAATAATATGCGGGTATAGGTCATGACGGTGGAAAGGAATGTAAAGATAAGTGTGAAGGAACTCAGGACTAAATCAGCAATGACATTAAGGCTGCTATTTTCACATGATAGGGTCAGGAGTGGGGACGAGTCACAGACGATGTGCTGGATTTCATTTGGTCCACAGAAAGCTGCCCTGGATACCAGAATTAGAAGGACTAATGGAGTGAGGAACCCAAACAACCAACATCCATGTATTAAAATCTTGCAGAACCTGGAAGTCATGATGGAATGGTATCTCAGTGGGTTGCTGATGGCTAAGTAGCGGTCATAAGCCATAATGTTCAGCAAGCAGTTCTCTGTAATTATTATTGAATGAATTATGTACATTTGCATTAGACAAAGAGTGAAAGAGATATGTGCTTTCCCCACTAAAACAACGGCAAACAATGTAGGATACCCTGCTGTAACAATGCTTATCTCAATTATAGACAACACGCCGATAAGGAAATACATCGGTGTGTGGAGACGTGGCTCATGAAATATGGCGTAACATGTGATTGAATTACTTGTAACAATGATGAGGTAAAGTATTAGCAACAAGATGAATAATATTTGATGATAATGAGTGAGAATTGTGAAACCCACAACAATAAATTCTTCGACTGAGTGATTTGCATGCATTTCATTGAAGGGAAGGGCAAAATAATTTTTCAGGATGAACATTTAAATAAGTTGTTACATCAGAATTCTTTCTTTGGCTGTTTGTAAATTTCTTTAATATCAATACAGAGGCAATTATTGCTTATTTAATTAAATCAAAATAAATCAACTGTCATTCACTTGACAACAACAATTATATGAGCAGAAATGTACTGAAAAAGTATCTACTTGTTCCAAATGACTCATGTGTTAGGACTCATTCTTGGGGCTGTTGATTTTAAAAACCTTTTCTTCTGCCCTTCTTCCTATATGTCCATTATATTGGCCTATCATTGCCGAGAAATCATCTTTAATCAAGAGACATTTAGACCAGGTCTTGTACGTCTGCAATCATTGTCCAAATTATGATTGAAGACTTTAGATCACTTTTGGATTTTCTTGATATTTTTGAGATTTCGGTCAGGTTTTTGACTTTATTAATGGGATATGCTTCAACGTTTTCTGTTATCTGTTTAAAAGATAAAGCTCAGTTAGTTACCTTGATGTCAAAGTTGCAGATGAAAGTTCCTGAGAAACGTGGTTTATACTGTGTACTAATTTGAAAGTTGTAGTAAGATATATATCCCAGTGAAACAATACATAATTAAATGTATGCATGTTTTCATTGGAAGCATATTTACTAAACAGTGATTTTTTAAAATTAACTTTATGTGTCTCTTTAAGCAGTAGTTTAAAAGAAGATGAATTAGGTAAATTGGTAGGTAAGAGCTATAATAATGAATTGAACAAAAAAGAACACTTTATTACATTTCAATTTGCAATTACATTAGTGTCAGTGGTGTCCTGTAAAGATACAGAGTAGAGTAAAAATTCATTGCATGATGTGTGAGTACATTTTTAAACAATTCTGAATCTTCTACATGTTTAACCCCTTAAGGACACATGACGTGTAACATGTCATGATTCCCTTTTATTCCAGAAGTTTGGTCCTTAAGGGGTTAAACATGTGTAATTTAAATTATAATTTACGTCATAAAATGGAGCGTTATGGTGAATTTCATGAAGATGAAAGGCTGAATTAGTGATCACACATAAATCTGTATCCCTAGGTATGCCTACAGCAACCTGCAGGTGGAAAAGTCAGTAACCACCCAAACAGCTGGAATATACTGAATTCATCTTGTGTTTAATACTTGAAACATTACATGTTTTTTGGTGGTTTTTGATTTTTTTATTCGATATGTTTTATTAAAGCATTAGTACAAATTGCTGTCTGTGTGCAGAAACGTCATCTGATTTTTCTTTTTCTAACCCAACTGGAAAATACAGATGGATTTCTGAATGTATAATTATGACCTTTCACCCATCTCTGCAAATAAAGTTTGATACAAAGTAAGTACTAACCTGGTTTAATAAATCCTGTCTTCGTAATAAATATCACTTTCTTCCAAAGCATTACAAAGAACAAAGCTTTAATTATGGCTTGGGATCACTCACAGACCATCCATTGCATGTTTCTTGCAGTCAGAAAGATCAAAAGTTTCCATAGAACATCTTTATGTACCAAACATTTAACCCTTGGGGGCCTAAAGAAACAAATATTTCTATGGTAACATCTAGCTGTCCTGATAATGTCTCCAAATACTCAATTAATTAGTAAATCCACACAAAAAAAACAACAACAAATAATCAAGGTTTAATGATGGGAGCAGGTTTAGTGCTAAGGTAATTAATCCCTGAGGGTAAAATAAGATGATAGCAGGGGAGTTGTTACAGTTATATGCATGTCGATAATATTCAATATATCCAAATGCGTTCTTTGTTTAGAATACAGTCCATCCTTTGTGAATCACAAAGTTTTATCAAAGAGATTTTACTCACATCCTCAGTACATAAATAATGCAATAAAAACAAAACAACACACATATATGTAAATGTTCAGCTTATTGACACTTCACCAGGAATATGATACACCTCCTGTGCTTACTAGAGCTGTTATGTGGTTTGTTTCACATCAAGTTGTTTATTTTCAAGATTAATAAAGTACATTAACTCAAATTGGAGACTAAACGATAATCTATGTTCTCGAGGACCCCAAATGGAAGAACTGAGAAATCAGGTCAAAAATGCCATGGAGGGCAATATTAACGGAGAATCATCTTCCTCTGTAGTCTGGCGTTCTTTCAAATGCTATATGCGTGGTTTACTGATAAAACTGGGATCATATTTGAAAAAAACTCCCACTTTAAGTTTTTCCGCCTTTACGAACGCTATCCAGATGTGCGCGCCTTTTTATTTTCTCCAAGCAATCCATGGATGCGGACTGTGGAGCATGCTTGGAGGCACTGGAAAATGAATTTATGTCGAGGAGAGTGAACAGGAGTGAAAGGTAAGGTAAAAAATGGGTTTGTGTGCGTGTGTGTGGCTGAGTTGATGTGAGCGTGCTTAGGAGAGTAAACAGGAGTGAAAATGTAGATTTCCTACTGGAGTGAAAAACCATACTGGAACAATATTCTGTAAAAATGAACTTTACAATGACATTTGGTGGCATATGAATTTGAATTCGGAAGAAACACATCAACTAACGAAAGAAACCTTGATGCAATTAATAAATAATAAGACTGGCTTACTAAGAGCAGAAGCCCTGCCAAGAGAATGGAATATAAAATGCCAGCAAAACCTTTCAGAAACCTGACATCATGGGACACTTGTACTAAAGCACGATTTGCAGCTTTTCTAAAACTCTACATATTATGTAAATACCTGCAAAGCAAAGAACTCCTGTAAACATAAACACAGAGACATTGATACAACAAGGAATCTGTAATGGTTCTGTTGCAGATGTGATCTACCAATGTACTCCTTGCTCTTTTGGTATAACTATGCCAATCAAAATGTTGAATGGCTCCATTGAATCAAACGACAAAGGATTCTTGCTATATTCTGGACTTCCAGGAATGTGGTGCATGGACAGAAAAATTATAATTTGGAATATAAACCAACGACTTCTCAATTTATTGGAATGTTTACATGTCTCTGTATCTCCGCAACCTTGGCTGGAAACTCAAGACTCCAAAAATAGTTATGCTGTTATAATTCCTGATTTTCAATCAACAGCTAGCATAACTAACAATATGGAAATTATCACTGTTTTATAAAACTTTTCTTATATATTGGACTGTCAGTCTGTCTCTTCTGTATCACTTTTCTTTTGACAACATTTTGCATTAATCTTTATTCTGCGCATGCATACTAAGCAGCTACAAAGAGAACATATCCCCCTGTCTGCAATCCACTGTCCTGGGACTAATTAGGCATATTAGGGAGTTTACCAAATATGTATATTTGTTCTCTTATGATATTAAGATCCACAATTTCAGCATTGTATGCTAATTACAATGAACTTAAAGTGCCTTGTCCAAGTTCACATTAAGATCATCTCTCCATGATGAAGATCTTTCTCTGAGTCTGGGCTACAAATAGCTCATTAGATTCTTGATGTGACAGATCCATCTGTACAGACTGAGATTGCTGGTTCGTCTGTTTGCCCCTGTTCGTGGAATTACCTGTCCGTATGCCCCTGTTCGTTTATTTGACTTTTCTGACGAACAAAACTACCGAACGGACGGCCACCCAGAAGAGAAGTGTGCTGCTGGTTAACCTCTTGATCCCAATTAGAACGTTGTGGTTAACCGCAGAAACCTCTCAATTACAACCGAATGCAGGGTGGTCGTCGTTCGTATGTCGACCACGAGGCGGCAGCCATTTTAAACAGGCGAAAGACCAGCGGTGTTCGGCCCAGATTCTATGGAACTGAAAACGGACACTTTTTCTGCCGAACACCGCTAAAGCCAGCGACCTCCCTTCTCGATTGACGGAAGTATACGAAAACCGGCCGTTCGGGAGTTTGAAACGCACAAATGGACTTAACCCAGATAGCCTTCCCATGGAGTCAATCGCATACTGAAAAGACTTTGACTCCATGGCGATTGAACTATGCGTATGGGATCTGAGTGCTATTCGACAATAATATGCACTCAGATCCAGGCTATCTGGGGATGTGTTACACAAATGAGAAATGTTCGGCAGTTGTAAAGTTATGTATTTTTATGTGTTTGTTAGGTTATATCTAAAATGGTGATTTGCCTCTGTCCTGGGAGATAATTGAATTACTTCTCAATTATCTCCAGGGCAGAGGGGAGGAAACCATGATGCATGCTGGGAATATTATGTGCCTGTGTGTCCTGAAGTGCTGTATTTCCATCTGCCATTTCAGTCTCCCATTTGGTCCCCTAGGGGAGTGTCCACCAAGTGGGAGACCTGCATAAATACGGGCGGGTAGCCCACAGTAAAGCCAGTTCATGTTTTACCCTCAATGCGGAGCTTGGTCTCGTTATTGGGGGGATTTATTACCAACGAATAGAGACTGCCAAATGGGAATATTAGCCGCTTGGGAGATATATGAGTTCTGCTACTAGCGGCGATTCGTGAATTTGGAGTCCGGGCAGTGAAGTGACCGTACGGGTCCCGTTCGGGAGATTGGAGCGTTCCCCTGTGTAACAACAAGCCCAGTATGCCTGCAAAAGACAAATGGATTATACAGCCGTTCGGTATTTTTGTAAGCAGTCACCATGCGAATGCTTAACTGCCTTAACAGGCCACCCTGACTGTTAATTATGGCCAATTTACCTCCCTGGTTGATGGGCATTTTATTCGAATCAACCACACGAACGCTATGGGAACTGTAAGCTCAGCCGCCATTTCGGGACTTACACATGTTCGCGGCCATTTTAACTCCCGAACAGCGGTGTTTGCCGATGAATGTCTGGAACTAAAATCAGACACTCAAACAGGCGAACACCGCTGAGACCTCCATACCTTTGGGAAAGTATCACCAAATCTACCGAATGACCGGGCGTTCGGTAGAAAGGATTAACAGCAGATGGGGATTTCAGCGAACCCAGGATGGTATACGGATGGCCGGCCGTTCTGGAGTTTTTACCCACATTCTTAGACCGACTGCAGGGCCAGCATTCATGGAACTGTTTTCGGCTACTGTACCCATGCAGTCGGTCAAAACTTCTAAGTCCTATATCTCCTGAACGGCTGAACCGATTGAGCTGATTTTTTCATATGTTGGTACCTGAACTATAAATTTATGTCTGTACTCCAAGTATTTGGGGTACATCCAAACTTTGGAGAAAAACTGTTTTTTTTTAATTATGTTATGTGGTTATCTGAGGGGAG
The DNA here is from genome assembly GCA_933207985.1 of Pelobates cultripes. Lineage (NCBI taxonomy): Eukaryota > Metazoa > Chordata > Amphibia > Anura > Pelobatidae > Pelobates > Pelobates cultripes. Next base: position 2,031,891 of record OW240924.1, on the reverse strand, counting down.
GGAATTTACCGAATGTATATTGTATGGATTGGTTATACTGCTAATTATGTGGGTGTCTCCCTTGCATGGGCAGAATCTCATAAAAGCAGAGTGTGTGTCATTAAAGATCAGTTCTTCTTGACCCTTCAAAACGTAGCCTCGTCTCGTTCTTGAAAGGGGAATCTCTGCAGCTTAATCACTTAGCTCTTTTCAGAGCTGCACCTGGCTTCCACTCTTGATCCAGCAGAAGGGAATAGGCGACTCCATCACTACCCAGCGACTGCCAGGAAGAAAAGGCTGGTACCCTCTCTACACCAGGGTAGCCATTAAACCCTGTTTGCAATTTGTATGGTTGCAGTTGATACAAATGGAGCTTGCGTTATGGTGAGAGGGGAGGATTAACTAAACGGCGGTTTGTCTATTTAATGCTGAGGGTGCTGTTACACTTGATATTTCAAGACTTGTACCATGACATAGTATTGTGTCTTCTCTTACATATAAGAGGTTACCTAGGTATTTATTATTTAATAATTAAAGCTTCCAAGTACAAAGTCCCTTCGTTGTCGCCAATTGTAACCGCGGCTGGTTCCCTTATTTACTACTATAATGTCTTAAAGCATAGAACTTAGTAGGGCTAACCATAGAGATATCTTAGTCATAATTTTATATAGTTAGTGTATGAGATCCTCTATTTAACATACATTTGCAAGAAAACGTATGTGAACCCTTTGGAATGATATGGATTTCTGCACAAATTGGTCATAAAATGTGATCTGATCATCATCTGAGTCACAACTAGTGATGTCGCGAACACGAAATTTTCGGTTCGCAAACCGGCTTCAATGGGCAGGCAAATTTTAAAACATACAGGGACTCTTTCTGGCCACAATAGTGATGGAAAAGTTGTTTCAAGGGGACTAACACCTGGACTGTGGCATGCCGGAGGGGGATCCATGGCAAAACTCCCATGGAAAATTACACAGTTGATGCAGAGTCTGGTTTTAATCCATAAAGGGCAGAAATCACCTATCATTCCTAAATCACAATGAATATGGATTGACACCTGACATATGACATATTGACACCTTGACTTATGGATTGACACCTGTCCTCAGAGCCCCTGATGCACACGGACACAGAGCAGAATAGGGACTGGTCCCCCTACATAGGGTCACTTGGCAGATATGGATTGACACCTGTCCTAAGGATCCCTGATACACACTGACACAGAGCAGAATAGGGACTGTTCCTCCTACATAGGGTCACTTGGCAGATATGGATTGACACCTGTCCTCAGAGCCCTGATACACACTGACACAGAGCAGAATAGGGACTGTTCCCCAACATAGGGTCACTTGGCAGATATGGATTGACACCTGTCCTCAGAGCCCCTGATACACACTGACACAGAGCAGAATAGGGAATGTTACCCCAACATAGGGTCACTTGGCAGATATGGATTGACACCTGTCCTGGATTGACACAGAGCAGAATAGGGACTGTTCCTCCTACATAGGGTCACTTGGCAGATATGGATTGACAGTCCTCCCTGATACACACTGACACAGAGCAGAATAGGGACTGTTACCCCTACATAGGGTCACTTGGCAGATATGGATTGACACAGAGACCATGATACACACTGACACAGAGCAGAATAGGGACTGTTCCCCTACATCGGGTCACTTGGCAGATATGGATTGACACCTTGTTACAAACTGCTATTTGTAACTGGCCCTTTAAATGGCAAATTGCCCTGCTTCCCTGGGTTGTGGAGAAGCCTATTTGCCAGCCTCCTCCGCATGACTATGGCCCCTGGGAGATTGTGCTAAAACTGGTCTTTAAATGGCAAATTGCCCTGCTTCCCTGGGTTGTGGAGAAGTCTATTTGCCAGCCTCCTCCCGCATGACTATGGCCCCTGGAGATTGTGAAAATGTATGCACTTTTATTTGGTGTGTATGGCCTTTAAGACTGTCAGTGGGCATATTGGGGCTTATGGACTCTTTATGTGACTGGTGCTGGTCCTTTAAACACCTTTTTTGGGACATCAGGAAGATTGGGACACTGCCCCTTTAAGGCCATGTCCCCAGACTTGTTGGGGACACTGCCCCTTTAAGACTGTGTCCCCTGTGTCCCCAGACCTGGTGCAAACCCTTTGTGCCTGCCTGGCTATTTCCCACTTGGTTCAGTAAATGGGGCTTACTGAACCAAGTACCACACAGGCAGACCACCCAGAAGTGGAAGTGTGCAGGCAATTTACCTCCCAGAAGCTGCGGTTAACCGCAGCTTAATTGACAATGCTTGGAGGTCTTTGTCTGCTTGTTTAACAGTATGGCGCTATCATCTTTGATCATTCGACGAGGTCAGCTGTACATGTAGCCGTAAATTCATGGAACTAAAATCGTATGCACATTTCCTCGCCAACACCGCTGAGCTCTACCTTCCCTACTGGTTTATTGTAGAGACTAAGTCCCATTCAAGCATGGGATTCTAGTCGCTTTTTCAGCCTGAAATAGACCGACCGCACAGCCCAAATCTATGGAACTGTTTTGGGCAGGAAAATGTGCTTGCGGTCGGTCATAAAGGGACCTCCAGCTAACTTTTTAACCCCTGGATGGATTTGGCTGATTTTTGGTTATGTTTATGTTTTAAGTGTGCTGATTGTGAATATGTAATTGTTATGAAGATGGGCTGTGTAGGTTTAAAGTTACAGTGTATGGATAAAAACTGTATTTTTACTGCCTTCCCAAACGTCATTTCGTTCAAAGTGGAGAGAATGTTAAAAATATATATTTTTGTTCTGAGTGTGAGAAATGCTTTTCAGCCGCTTCTAATCTTAAGCATCATGTGAGGAGCCATACAGGAGAGAAACCTTATTTGTGGTGTGTTTAGTATTGTTCTGATCAGTTTAATACATTTCGCGTATCCTATCAGTGGACGTGTATATGGCAGCCATTTTAGGAACCGCACACCTGGGACCCGAGCAAGGTCACCTCGTTCAACAGGCGACAACATTTGTCCCTGGAAAACTATCCTGGACATTCTGTACAATTTGTATGGATATGGCAGTGATTTCTGTAACAGGGAGATGAAGAAGATGCTTGGTCGGTCCTCTTAATTCAAATTTGGGGCACTGCGCGGTCAAGCTAATGTGCCACCAGATAGGAGTGGTGTGTTTAGTACTATTTTTATCAGTTTAATACCTTCCGCGTCTCCTATCAGTGGACGTGTATATGGCATCCATTTTAGGAACCGTACACCTGGGACCCGAGCAAGGTCACCTCGTTCAACAGGCTTGCAGCGTATCCGCCAGGAAGAAGAGCCTGAACCCTTACCGGCTGCACGTGTCTTACCTGTACATGGAAAACTGCCCTGGTTCCTTGATGAGCCAGCTGCCCGTGAGTTAACATGTCCCGTGGAGAAGCACTCTGTCCTATAAAGCCTCACCAAAAAAAAGGAGTGGTGTGTTTAGTATTGTTCTGATCAGTTTAATACCTTCCGCGTCTCCTATCAGTGGATGTGTATATGGCAGCCATTTTAGGAACCGCACACCTGGGACCCAAGCAAGGTCACCTCATTCAACAGGCGACAACATTTGTCCCTGGAAAACTATCCTGGACATTCTGTACCATTTGTATGGATATGGCAGTGATTTCTGTAACAGGGAGATGGAAGAAGATGCTTGGTCGGCCCTCTTACTTCAAATTTGGGGCACTGCGCGGGAAATCTAATGTGCCACCAGATAGGAGTGGTGTGTTTAGTTTAGTACTATTTTTATCAGTTTAATACCTTCCGCGTCTCCTATCAGTGGACGTGTACACGGCATTGAATTTTGTAACAGGGAGATGGAAGAAGAGGCTTGGTCGGTCCTCTTACTGCAAATTTGGGGCACTGCGCGGTCAAGCTAATGTGACACCAGATAGGAGTGTGTGTTTAGTACTATTTTTATCAGTTTAATACCTTCCGCGTCTCCTATCAGTGGACGTGTACACGGCATTGATTTTTGTAACAGGGAGATGGAAGAAGAGGCTGGCTCGGTCCTCTTACTTCCGCAAATTTGGGGGCACCGCGCCGGGGTCAGCTTAATGTGACACCAGATAGAGTGGTGTGTTTAGGCACTATTTCTATCAGTTTATCACCTTCCGCTGCCCCATCAGTGACGTATGTATGATTTCTGTAACAGGAGATGGAAGAAGATGCTTGGTCGGGTCCTCTTTACTGCAAATTTGGGGCACCGCGCCGTCAAGCTTAATGACACCAGAGAGAGTGGTATGTTAGTACTATTTTATCAGTTTATCACCCGCTCCCTATCAGTGGACGTGTATATGCAGTGTGTTCTAACAGGGAGATGGAAGAAGATGCTTATCGGTCCTTCCATTTCAAACTTGGGGCACCGCGCTGTCAAGCTAATGTGCCACCAGATAGGAGTGTGGTGTGTTTAGTACTATTTTTATCAGTTTAATACCTTCCGCGTCTCCTATCAGTGGACGTGTATATGGCAGTGATTTCTGTAACAGGGAGATGGAAGAAGGTGCTTGGTCGGTCCTCTTACTTCAAATTTAAAAGCATCTTTAAAGCATCCTGTCTTTGCCGGCGTGGTCGTGGGAGGAGGAGGATGACTTCCACCTCTCCCCCTGTTAGATTCCCGTTGTGCTGTGACATCACCCTTATACGCTGTGTAAAGCATACTTTTTAATTTATTTTGCAAATGCTGCATCCTTTCATACTTGTTGTAATGCGGTAACATTTCCGCCACCAGATAGGAGTGGTGTGTTTAGTACTGTTCTGATCAGTTTAATACCTTCCGCATCTCCTATCAGTGGACGTGTATATGGCAGTGATTTCTGTAACAGGGAGATGGAAGAAGATGCTTGGTCGGTCCTCCTAACTGGAGACTGTGTTGCTGTATGGGTGGCAGGTGGAGCCATTTATAAAGTACCCACTGCTTTGCAGACCAGGTATCAGTGGTCAGATGGACCCTTGCCCCAACACTGTGTGCCAGACATGCCATTACTTCCTTTTGCACAGTCAAGTACAGGTTGGGGATTGCCTTTTGCGCAAAGAAATTTTGTCCGGGTACCTTCCACTGCGGTGTCCCAATAGCTACAAATTTTTTGAACGCCTCAGACTCCACCAGATTGTATGGTAAAAGCTGGCGGGCTAATAGTTCAGACAAACCAGGTGTCAGACGCCGAGCAAGGGGGTGACTTTCTGACGCTTGCAGACAACTAACTGCTATTCAATCTATAACAGTGAAAAAAGTTTTGAAGCCAAAGTGCAGCACCAGAAGGCCTAAAAATTAGGCATGTACACATGCCTGAAAAATTCGGTATTGTTGCAGCCGCTGCTGTAGCAGCAGCCAGAAAAATTGATGTTTGTTTCACAGGCAGAAAGTGCCCTACAACATGGCGGCTTGAACCCTAGTTGGTGGCGGATAAGTCACGCAAGTCAACCGGCATTCAGAGCTAAAATACAGCAGCGTGTGGACCATTTTTAGCCCAAGGCAGTTCATCTCATCAGGCCTTTTTAATCTAATGTATCGCCCAGTGTCAGTCCCTTCGGGATCCATCCCTCATTCATCTTAATAAAGGTGAGGTAATCTAGACTTTTTTGACCTAGGCGACTTCTCTTCTCAGTGACAATACCTCCTGCTGCACTGAAGGTCCTTTCTGACAGGACACTTGAAGCGGGGCAGGCCAGAAGTTCTATCGCAAATTGGGATAGCTCAGGCCACAGGTCAAGCCTGCACACCCAGTAGTCAAGGGGTTCATCGCTCCTCAGAGTGTCGATATCTGCAGTTAAGGCGAGGTAGTCTGCTACCTGTCGGTCGAGTCGCTCTCTGAGGGTGGATCCCGAAGGGCTGTGGCGATGCGTAGGACTTAAAAAGGTCCGCATGTCCTCCATCAACAACACGTCTCTAAAGCGTCCTGTCCTTGCCGGCGTGGTCATGGGAGGAGGAGGATGACTTCCACCTCTCCCCTGTTAGATTCCCGTTGTGCTGTGACATCACCCTTATACGCTGTGTAAAGCATACTTTTTAATTTATTTTGCAAATGCTGCATCCTTTCATACTTGTTGTAATTCGGTAACATTTCCGCCACTTTCTGCTTATACCGGGGGTCTAGTAGCGTGGACACCCAGTACAGGTCGTTCTCCTTCAGCCTTTTTATACGAGGGTCCCTCAACAGGCACGACAGCATGAAAGACCCCATTTGCACAAGGTTGGATGCCGAGCTACTCATTTCCCGTTCCTCCTCCTCACTGATGTCAATGAAGGTATGTTCTTCCCCCCAGCCACGTACAACACCACAGGTACCAGATAGGTGACAATGAGCACCCTGGGATGCCTGTTGTGGTTGGTCTCCTCCTCCTCCTCAAAGCCACATTCCTCCTCTGACTCCTCTTCCTCACAATCCTCTTCCAGCATTGCCGCAGGTCCAGCAAGCGATGCTGATAAGGCTGTTTCTGGTGGTGATGGTGACCACAACTCTTCCTCTTCGCGCTCATCTATGGCCTGATCCAGCACTCTTCGCAGGGCACGCTCCAGGAAGAAAACAAATGGTATGATGTCACTGATGGTGCCTTCGGTGCGACTGACTAAATTTGTCACCTCCTCAAAAGGACGCATGAGCCTACAGGCATTGCGCATGAGCGTCCAGTAACGTGGCAAAAAAATTCCCAGCTCCCCAGAGGCTGTCCTAGCACCCCGGTCATACAAATATTCATTAACGGCTTTTTCTTGTTGGAGCAGGCGGTCGAACATTAGGAGTGTTGAATTCCAACGTGTCGGGCTGTCGCAAATCAAGCGCCTCACTGGCATGTTGTTTCGCCGCTGGATATCGGCAAAGTGAGCCATGGCCGTGTAGGAACGCCTGAAATGGCCACACACCTTCCTGGCCTGCTTCAGGACGTCCTGTAAGCCTATGTACTTATGCACAAAGCGTTGTACGATCAGATTACACACATGTGCCATGCACGGCACATGTGACAACTTGCCCAACTTCAATGCCGCTAACAAATTTGTTCCGTTGTCACAAACCACTTTGCCGATATCCAGTCGCTGCGGAGTCAGCCACTTTTCCACCTGTGCGTTCAGGGCGGACAGGAGTGCTTGTCCGGTGTGACTCTCTGCTTTCAAGCAAGTCAAACCCAAGACGGCGTGACACTGCCGTATCCGGGATGTGGAATAGTACCTGGGGAGCTGGGGGGGTGCCGTTGATGTGGAGCAAGACGCAGCAGCAGAAGAGGACTCAGCCGAGGAGGTTATGGAAGAGGATGGAGTAGGAGGAGTAGAGGAGGTGGCAGCAGGACTGCCTGCAAGTCGTGGCGGTGTCACCAACTCCTCTGCAGAGCCATGCATTCCATGCTTGGCAGCAGTCAGCAGGTTTACCCAATGCGCAGTGTAGGTGATATACCTGCCCTGACCATGCTTTGCAGACCAGGTATCAGTGGTCAGATGGACCCTTGCCCCAACACTGTGTGCCAGACATGCTATTACTTCCTTTTGCACAATCGAGTACAGGTTGGGGATTGCCTTTTGTGAAAATAAATTTCGGCCGGGTACCTTCCACTGCGATGTCCCAATAGCTACAAATTTTTGGAACGCCTCAGACTCCACCAGCTTGTATGGTAAAAGCTGGCGGGCTAATAGTTCGGACAAGCCAGCTGTGAGACGCTGGGCAAGGGGGTGACTTTCTGACATTGGCTTCTTACGCTCAAACATGTCCTTGACAGACACATGACTGTGGGCAGATGAGCAGGAACTGCTCAAGGTGGGAGACGGAGTGGTGGATGGTTGAGTGGGGGCAAGGAGGACAGCAGTGGTTGACGTGGCTGAAGATGCTGGACCAGGAGGAGGATGGCGACTTAGAGTAGGCGTGCTGCTTGTACTCATGTGTTGATCCCATAGGCGTTTGTGATGTGAGATCATGTGCCTACGCAAAGCAGTTGTACCTAGGTGGGTGTTGGACTTCCCACGACTCAGTTTCTTTTGGCACAGGTTGCAAATGGCATCGCTGTTGTCAGAGGCAGACACACAAAAAAAATTCCACACTGCTGAGCTCTGCAATGACGGCATTCTGGTGGTGGACACAGCATGCGTTGATTGGCGTGCTGTCGGGCTGACCCCGGGTGTCGATGCATGCTGTCTGACTGTGCCACTAGCTCCTTGCGACGACCTCCCCCTGCTTCCAACTCGTCTCCTCCTCCTCCCTGTCTCCCCATCTGAACTTTCGCCCTGTTCTTCTTCTTGACGAGCGGGCACCCACGTGACATCCATGGACGCATCGTCATCATCAACCGCTTCACTTGTATCTGACAACTCAGCAAAGGAAGCAGCAGCGGGTACAACATCATCATCATCATCACACCGTACGTCCATGTGTGTAATGCTGCCTGCCTGAGACATATCCCTGTTATCTACATCCTCTGGCAATAATGGTTGCGCATCACTCATTTCTTCAAACGGATGTGTGAATAACTCCTCTGACATACCAAGTAAAGCGGCTGTGGTGCTAGTTTTGGTGGTGGCGGCAGGCGGGTGAGTGGTATCTTGAGAGGTGCCTGAAGCTAAGCTGGAGGAGGATGGTGCGTCAAGGTTCTGAGCGGAGGCTGTAGAAGATTGGGTGTCCTGTGTTAGCCAGTCAACTATGTCCTCAGAACTTTTCAAGTTCAGGGTACGTGGCCTCTGAAAACTGGGCATTATTCTAGGGCCAAAGGGAATCACAGCACCACGACCACGATGGCCCCTGCGGGGTGGCCTGACTCTGCCTGTCATTTTTTTGGGGATTAGTGGTACTATGTGTGCAAGCTACTGTGAGACCAGATATTTGTGGCAATGTGCACTGGCACAGTTGTGCAGGGCACAGGCTGTAGGCCTGACACAGCCGCTTGAAGGACACTGACTGGCTGCTATTAGCTTACAGTGGAAACCTTTTTTTCTTTGTAAAAGCACGCAATAGAGACACCAGATATGAGTGGCAAAGTACACAGGCAAAGGTCTGCAGAGCACACGCTGAAGGAGGCCTGACACCCGCTTTAAGGACACTGACTGCTATTCAATCTATAACAGTGAAAAAAGTTTTTTGTTTTTAAATGCAAGCTATTGTGACACCAGTGAGTGAGTGGTGGCACTGGGCACAGTATCCACTGTGAGCCTGACACACCCGCTTTAAGGACACTGACTGCTATTCAATCTATAACAGTGAAAAATGTTTTTTGTTTTTAAATGCAAGCTATTGTGACACCAGTGAGTGAGTGGTGGCACTGACTGGGCAAATGGGCACAGTATCCACTGTGAGCCTGACACACCCACTTTAAGTTGAAGCCATCTCAAGAATTCTCTGAGACTTTGGAATTGATTTTGCGCTCCACCTGTATGAGTATATTGTTTGTTATATGTGTGGGAATTGGGTGCACACAGGTGTGTAGCAGTTTTTCATGTTTTAACCCTGAATACAGGGATTCTGGTATTTTTCCCACATTTTTTTTTTCCCCTCACACTTATTTTATTTTGTCTGTTTTGATTAGCGCTTTTATATTTAAGATGCGTTTCAATGTATCCTTGCTGGTAAAATATTTTAGAAATAAATAAATAAAATTATTTAGCTCATTGCTGCGGTGAAATACATTGGGTGTTTGTATATTTAATATTATTTATGTAATTGCTGCTGTGAAATGCGCTGGGTGTTTGCTACCATTTATGTCATTACAGCTGTGAAATGCGCTAGGCGTTTGATACCATTTATGTCATTACAGCTGTGAAATGCGCTAGGTGTTTGATACCATTTATGTCATTACAGCTGTGAAATGCGCTGGGTGTTTGATACCATTTATGTCATTACAGCTGTGAAATGCGCTAGGCGTTTGATACCATTTATGTCATTACAGCTGTGAAATGCACTGGGTGTTTGATACCATTTATGCCATTACAGCTGTGAAATGCACTGGGTGTTTGATACCATTTATGCCATTACAGCTGTGAAATGCGCTAGGTGTTTGATACCATGTATGCCATTACAGCTGTGAAATGCGCTAGGTGTTTGATACCATTTATGCCATTACAGCTGTGAAATGCGCTGGTTGTTTGATACCATTTATGTCATTACAGCTGTGAAATGCGCTGGATGTTTGATGCCATTTATGTTTTGCTGCTGTGACTCATGCCCTCACTAAAAAGAAGGTGTAGTCCTAAGAGTGCTGAAGGGGGAAAACATCTCTGAAAAATCTCTGTTGCCAAGTGCCTATGAGGTATTATCCAACTGAATCTTATAGAAGTCTATGGAAAGGGTATTTTTTTGGGAACACCTTAACTGGTTGGAGACTTGAGATGTAGAGGAAAGAAAAACTGAGCTGTTAGGCTGAACTTGGACAAAATATTTTTGGCCAGAAATCATTCCAGTTTGCTGTTTATGATCCATTGTGCAGAGTTTAATGTCCTTCAGTAAATGTTAGCCCGTAGGGCACATTTACCAAACAATCAACACATACACAGTGTCTCTCACTGAATCAATTTAGGACTTTCTAAAAATCATAACAGCAATTTATTAATCCTGAGAGATAGTGTCCCTGAGAGAGGTGTTAAGCCTTAATTAGAGCAGTTACTAAAGTACCATATAGAATGGCTTCACAATGCTCAGGGTACTTCCAATAAATGCTCTGCAATATAAGTTAGAAGACACCCCGTGAAGAAACACCTTTACTCAGGAAAAAACCTCTGAAGAAAATGTAAGGATGAACCAGCAGTTATTTGTACCCCTGTCAGGTATGGAAACATATAAAACAACATGATTCTTTTCATATATTGGGCTATAATTTTAAACACAGCTCGTACAGCTATTGTCTTTCGGATTTCCATTGAATTTAGCTTTTTGGATATGCATTAGAAAAATACTAACACAACCCTCAGTAATATAATAATCGTATAACAATCATATAATACATGAAAGGGGGCAAAGAAGCCACTAAGCAATAATATGAATCAAAGAAAATACACTTCAAAATACTGCATTTTAAAAATGGAATATGTTTACGCTTCAGGAAATGTGAAGAAAACATTTGGAAGAATAAAAGTTGGCAGCTGGTTGCTTTTTATCCATTTTTATTGAATTATTTTCAGTTTACAGTGAAGTACAGTAATAACCCCTGTTTAGAGATAAACCATATGAATGGCAGACATACACAGCATCTCTAAAGCTGACTTCTCATCCCCAATACATGAGAGTGAGCAATTCACTTAACGTATAGATTCAGCTGTGAATGATGTTATCACAGCTGTCAGTAATGGTATTACTGATATCCCATAGTGCCTGAAAAATCTATTCTCCTCATTCAGCATGCTATGTGTGAATGTACATATATTGATGGGGCATGACCCCACACCATGTAGAAGCTGATGTTGGCACTGAATGTCCTGGCCTCTATGCTGAGGCTAAGGTAAACAAAATCTACGATAATATAACATTCAATTTCATTATCATTATTATTATCATTATTATTATTTTGACTATTGCAATGCATAGATTATGTTGTGTTCTTTATAAAGAGATAATAATGGATTTTAATCACGAGCCCTTCTTTTATTATGGGCTAGGGCCATTTAACCACTTTAATATCACTGTCTATATATTTATCCCACCAGCCAACATTGTTGGACAGTTATAAACATTTTCAAGATGTTGGTATTTTCTTGTTTTGCATGTTTAAATCCTTACCTTACTAAAAAAAAACTACAACTTCTGATAATTTGAACAACATACTTTAGTGAGATTTCTAAAGGTTCTTTTTAATAAAAAAAAAGGATCTAAAAAATTATAGAAAAAGAAGCATATAGCAGGAGGAGGGATTAATAAAGGTGTAACATGTATCAGGCTTGCCAGCACTGGTGAATAGTTATATTGTCAGCTTTATTTACAACTCATACACTTGGATGCTGGTCAGGATCCTGTTTAAGCTCATGGTATGAGAAACTTAATTATATGAAAAAATGATGAGAACCCAAGTGCCAAGAGCACGAGGAAAAAACAACAATTTGTTGTTGATCATAAACAAATTATCACAAATGTATCAAACTGCCATGCCTAGTAGATATAATTCATTGTTCATTGCAAAAACAAACTGTCAATCAATATGGTGTGAGTCAATGTTCATTGAAAACAAACTGTCAATCAATATGGTGTGAGTCAATGTTTGTTGAAAACAAACTGTCAATCAATATAGTGTGAGTCAATGTTCATTGAAAACAAACTGTCAATCAATATGGTGTGAGCCATTGCTCATTGCAAACAAACTGTCAATCAATATGGTATGCGTCAATGTTCATTGTAAACGAACTGTCAATCAATATGGTGTGAGTCAATGTTCATTGCAAACAAATTGTTAATCAATATGGTGTGAGCCATTGCTCATTGCAAACAAACTGTCAATCAATATGGTGTGAGTCATTGCTCATTGCAAACGAACTGTCAATCAATATGGTGGATTGAATAAATTTAGCAGTAGTGAGTGTGAAACCGTGTCATTCTATTATTGGTTGGTATGGTTGTTTGTGCATTATGCTGAAATAATTATCCAACACCTTAACTGGGCACCATTATGTGATAGGTAGGGAAGAAGAGTATGTCGACCAGGTGTCCCATCTGGCTGGTTTAAGAGTGGGGGAGTGAAAGAATGCAGTGATCTATAGATTTGTCGATATATTGAATGTTTTAAGATAAGCTGTGGAAGTTAGACACTGTAGGTTCATTGAAGTGGTCTGGGTGCTGCGTCCCTTTTGCACCTAGTGCTACAATGTTAAACATTGAGATATTTCCCCATAGGAAGGCATCAATTCAATGCTTTCCTATGGGGATGTCTAATGCGAGCGCGGCATTTGCCGCACATGCACTTTAGACCCTGCTTGTCGCGGGACAGAGAAGGGGGCAAAACTTCCAGCACTGTATTCCTGGCACTACAGTATCCCTTTATGCTGGTGAACTCTCTTTGTCATAGGAATCCATAAAATCTAGGTATGTGGACGTTTAATTACCATACTAGTGATAGGTTTGAAAGGTGACATATCTGACAAATCAGATAATGATTGAAACAGTTACTATGGATGTGTAGTCTCTTAGAGGGTAAAGTCATGTCAGATCTTGGATTCCTTTCAGTAGGGTTTTAATTTGGTAGGATGATAGGAATAGTTTTTTGTTATGGTGTTGTAAAAGCATGTGATATTGAAAGCCCACTAGGTAGAGTTTGGTAATGTCAAATGATAATTTTAGCTTAAGGTGGCATAAGGAAGTAAACCCCAATGCAGCCTCCATAGCCAACATGTCCTGAATTTGAAAATCGCCTATAATTTTAGTAAAAAGGTGAAAAGTCCTATCATAAGATTCCTAGTGTTACCCAAGAGTGCTAGGTGGGTAAGATTCTGTGCGTGTGTCATCAAACATTTGCTCTCGTAACATGTCTCAGAATTGAGGGGCAGGAGTAGACAGATGATAAGCAGTGTCCATAGTCTTGCACAAAGCCTGCACGAGGAAACAAGACGGTGACCACCAAGGACGTGAAAACAAGTGAGGAAAACTGGAAAGTGGCCGCCACCAATGTGAGTCTCCTCAAAACCCCATAATTACCGAAGATGAAGACCGGCCTTTATTACAATTTGGCAGGTAGCTAGGTTGTCTGAAAAACATCTCACCAAGTGACCTGCCCAGCAGAGACCCCAGGCAATTGCTGCCTCCACTATCGGGTATAACTGAAATAAGGCTGATGTTTGGAGAAGCTTGGTAGGGACTTGACTTCATTAGGTCAAGAAACTCAGATCTATTGATTGCAACAGATGGCTGCGAAACCAGTATTAGCCACAGCATCTGACCAGAGCGTTGGGGAATTGTTGGAAATCAGGGGAATAACTTGGCTTTCCCGTTCCATGTCATGAGACCACATCAGTCACCACATCAGTAAGTCAGACGTTGCTTGTGGGTCTAACTTAATGCAGGAATTATCTGAGGGATTGTTAGGGAACAAACAGAGTAGTCTGGAAAATGAAGGATCTACCTTGTGGGATGATCCTCATGGCAAAATTGAGTTAACCAAGCAGAGACTGTAGTTCTTTGCGGTTACAAGAACCTAATTGCAGGTAGAGGTCAATGTTTGATATAATGAATCCAATCTTATCATGAGGAAGACAGGACTGCTTGTTGACAGAGTCTAGTTGAATAACCAGAAAATGTATTACCATGTCTTTGGGGAGAACAGTATACCCAGTGATTCAAAAAGACTGATTGCTGCTGTGAGACTACTACGGGGATGAGAGTTGTCTTCAATTGTGAGGAAGTCATCTAAATAGTGGATATAAGTCGGGCATCTGCACACATTACGTAGTAACTATCACAAGGTTCCACAAATATATTGAATATCTTGGGGCTACTCTTGGAACTGAACATGAGCCAGGAGAAAATAATACAAACCCCCCGCCACTTAATTCCATTGCAGATGCCAAAGTTAGGGGTGGATAGCAAGTAGTTTAAACGCATCGATAATATAAGTTTTACTGAGCCATGCACCCACTTCAGCAACAAAAATGGCCCAGATGGTGTTGTTAATGGTGGAGTATTGTTAGGAGAATTCTTCTGAGGGTATGAGGGATATAAGATTAGGAAACATGGAGGAATGTGGTACTGATAGGTCAAAGATCAACCTGTCTTCATGTGAAGATTTACCAGTGACTATACAATAGGATTTGTCCTCCAGGAGGGGTTCTAAAGGAGGGGTCCTAAAAGGCCTGAAAACAAATCCCTTTTCTAACCTAATCTTGATTTGTTTATCAATCGATTCTGTATCTGCTAGCGCAGTCTGCAAATTATTGCATTCCAGCGTACCAGATGGCAAGTGTATGAAACCCCTATGATAACCCACCAATAAGTTAGTTAACCAAGTGTTGTGAGGGGTGGTATCATAATAGTTCAGCAAAATACATATCATTAATACATGTGAGGTAGGATTTAGGGAACATTTTATTAGGGCACATGGATTTGGCATAAGCCCAGAAACAGTAGCAAACATGCGACAACCTGCAAGAACAGAAACCACAAGTACCAGCATTGGAATTTATTGCAACTTTGGGACTTGCATAGAAAGGCAATGCCCCAACCTAGCTTATCCTTAATTACCTTATCAGATTTCAAAGATGTGTAAGGAACCGAGTGGCCTTGTGAAACTTCTGCCATGTTAGGCCATAAGTTTGTTGATCGTGACTGCACAAGCCGAGATCTGAGACCTGCAAAGTGTCTGCAAAATAACTCCGTATCTGTTCTATTCCAATTCATATTGAAGTTAAACTAAATGAGAACTGCAGCCACTTTTACTGAAAATGAACGTTGGTAATCATTGAAGGCCATACCACCGTATTTGTGCCCCAGATCCACCAGCTTGTGCATATACATGTCCAGTTCCTCTCATTTCTCTGGATAGACAGAGCAATACACATCCCTATCAGTACTATTACTATTAGTGGAAAATCTAATTGGTACTGGCAGAATAGCTACTGCCAAGTGGTGCAAAATTCAACTAAAAGGGTGACAGGTGAGGACCTGCTAGTTGCCAAGTGGCTTGAGAGGCTCTAACTATGCATTGACCAGAGAGAATTTTGTGGCCACTGAGCTTTTTTGGCAGTGTGGCGGTATCTTGGTGAAAATTAAAGCAGCAGATAGTATGGGAGTGAGAGGTGAGGTCCTCTCTATGCAACCTATGCGTATACCTTGCAGTATGAGGATGGGTGTTGGCCTCACAGGACCACTAGCCTATGGCATAGAGGCTGGCAAATATACTCTATTGGACACCTGGAGCCCTAAAAGCATCAGCTAATAGGGACTATGAAATTTAAGTAACATGTAAATGTTGTACCTGAGACCGTAAGAATCTGAAATTTTGATACACAGCAGAAGTAGTAAGGAGTAGTAAGGTACAGTAACCTAAAGGCAAATAACCTAGGATAGTATCTAAAAATGTAAAAATACGTGTGGGCCAGATCGTGGACCCACGTAATTAAAAGTAACCTACTTGAATTGCTACATACGAGGTAAAAATGGCAATTCTTGCCACGAAATGATGAGTAACATTGTGACTTGAAAAAGTCTGGACAGATAGTGTCACCTAAATAAAGTGAACCATGACCATAAAACAACTGAGGAGGCTTTAAGGTTATAGCATAATTACTGAACAAAATGGGACAAACCTAGAAGTGACAACTTTGATGAGCTGCAAAAAGACAGGATCAAATGCCCCAGTTCATATAACAACACAAACCAAATAGCAGGTTTCAGCATTAAATATTAAATATAACTTCAACCTCCTGCTAAGATAATGCTACAACACACAAAATTTAAAATTAAACTGCAATATCATATTTAACCAGTAGGGTTAACTAGGAATAGTCAAAATATATACAACCAATTAATTTCAATTTGGGTAGCCTCTGGACTTAGAATTGAAAGACAATCGGAAGTAATCGCGCAAACACCCTCTACTTTAAACAGGTGTTTGTGCTATTCTGCTATGTTTAACCCAAACAGTTTGTAGGAAATGATACGAACGCCTAAAAAAACATGTATTGGCTGGTATATGAGAAGTGAGCCGAAAGTGGGCCCCTATTCGTGCAAGTGAAAGACCTGAAAGCACCATTAGCAATGAAAGTATGTGTGAGCCTGTACAAAAACAGCCAAACAGATGCGAAAACGTACGAAATAGTAAGTAGTGGAATAGATCCAAACCAGGATGACTCCAAACGATGCAACGGCTTGGGCATTAACTTACGGTTTGCTTCCAGGTCAGTCTTCGACAAAGCTGAAGATGGAAGCAGGCTGGAAGCGTTCAGTAACCAGTCAGGTAAGTAGTGTCACGTATTCATCCGCATATAAAAATGTGGTTAATGGCAGGGAATGTGGTCCGGACAGGAAAAGTTGTGCCGAGCGGCATTACCGTCCTGACAGGAAAAGCTGTTCTGAGCAGCAATCATGCACATGGAAACCTTGTAATTGTTTTTGGGGCCAAAGGCCGGTCATGGCCAATCAGATCCACAGGAGGGTTTGTGCTGAGCAGCATCATACCCATGGAAATCTGGTAATTGCTTTTGGGTTCAAAGGCTGGCTACAGCCAATCAGATCCACTGGAGGGGTATTTAAACCCAATTCTCCTTTTGCTCATTGCCCTGTCGTGGTTTCATCCTGATGGTAATCCGAGAGTGCGTTCCTCATCTTGATTTTCTGGTATTTGACTTTGGCTTCGTTTTGACTTCCCTGAATTCTGGTATCCTTTACTTTTGGCTTTCCCTCATTGTTGTGTCTGATTCTGTGTTCTTGACCTCGGAAACTATTTTGACTATTCTTGGATACGTTAAGTCCGGCCATTCCAAGGTCCGGTTACACCTTATTCTTAGTCCTAGGTGTGATACAGTTCTGCGTGCTGGATCAACTTGAAATCCTGACATTACGACATGGCCATATATCCTGCAGAATTATGTCAGCACATAGCAGCTTATGAGAGAAAGCTAGAGGAGAATGATCACTGTATGGATCAATTTGCCCAGGCTTTTAGCACGCTCCTTACTAGGATGGCTCATTTACAACCTGAGGCTTCTCCAATTATGTAACCACTACCTAATGTACCTAATGTACCTCCACCTATAGTATACAAGGCACCTACGATCTCCTTATCTCCCCCCTCATATTTTTCTGGTAATATCCAGGAAGTAGGTGATTTCTCAAGCAGATTGAGTACCACTTTGAGGCCTCACCTGGTTCCTTTCCTTCAGATAGAGCTAAGATTGGGTATCTTATGAACCAACTTAATGGTAAGGCCTTAACTTGGGCTAATCCATTATGGGAAAGTAATAGGAGTGTCGCTCATTGTTACCAGGAATTCCTTGCAGAATTCAAAATGACGTTTGAACCATTAGGCAAGGAGGAAGACGCCTCCACTGCCTTAATGCATATCACACAAGGAAACCGGTCTATCTCAGATTATGCCATAGAATTTCAGACTTTGGAATCTGAGGTATACTGGACTAATAACGGATTAATCGCTGCTTTTAAAAAAGGATTATCTGTGAATAAATTCTTGACGAAATTGCTGCCAAAGACCTACCTAAGGGGTTAAATGACTCTATTACGTATGTGATGCAGATTGATAATAGACTCAAGACCAGGGAAATTGCTAGAAACAGAACTAGATGTTTGACTATGTCACTAGCACCTCGATTCTCAGAATCTGTTGTCTCTGGCCTTCCGACGCTCTATGAACCAGATCCTATGCAGTTAGGGGTTACTGGACTGTCTAAGGCAGCGAAACAGTATAGGAGAAAAGAGGGTCTTTGCTTATATTTTGGCAAAAAAAGACACATGTGAGATGCTTGTCCTATACGTCCAGAAAAAGAACCTTAAGGGACAGGTCTCAGGTGTAATGGATACGTCCTTAAGCAATTCCCGAAGTAGATTTCTCCTTGACATTTCCGCATTTTGCAATGAGAAGAACTTTTCATGCAAAGCCCTGGTTGACTCATGT
Organism: Pelobates cultripes; assembly: GCA_933207985.1. NCBI lineage: Eukaryota > Metazoa > Chordata > Amphibia > Anura > Pelobatidae > Pelobates > Pelobates cultripes. The sequence continues at coordinate 2,013,372 of OW240924.1, read as the reverse complement.
GTGGCTGGTAACTTTATTAAATTATATTTTGTTAAGAAACACACTATACGGGGCATGTGACCGGTCGCATAGCTGGTGAGACCTGGTTACCACAATTATCAGGTCCCAATGGAGAATAAAAAGAAAACTAGAGCCACTCAAGACTATCTGGAGCAGGGCTCCAGCAAAAAATCCAGTGATCTGGATCGGTATTTACAAGAAAAAGTTAAAGCCTTGGCACACAATGAGGATAGCAATATGGCGGTGGCCTCGCAAGACTCTGAATCACCTCCTCACAGTCCGGCGTTCTCGGATCAGTCGACCATAACAAGAGACTCTGAGATAAAGGAGCTGCTGCAAAATATGCCCTCCATATGAGACCTCTCATCTATGCTAGCATACCTGGAGGAATCGATGTAAGAGCAGATTTCCAGTATTACCAGAGGCGTACGCCACGCGGGGCAAAGAGTGGGAGAGTTGGAAGACGAAAATCTCCGCACCACGTCGGCGATTAAAGCTCTGGAAACAAGGCAAGATGGAATTGAACATAAATTTCTTACAATTGCCAGAAATTTGGAAGATTTGGACAACAGAAGTCGGCAGAACAATTGGCGCATGAGAGGCCTTCTGGAGGCCAGGAAGCCTCGGAAGATTTACAAGCCAAATTCCAGGCACTGTTCAATAACATTCTCCATAGGCCTACAGACCCGCCGGTTTTGTTTGAAAGGACCCACAGGGCATTGCGGGCCAAAGGCATACTACAATACAAGCCGAGGGATGTCATTTGTCAACTCTGCAAGGACTACCCAGCTATGAGACAAGGTAATCTGCAACTCCAAATATTTCCAGACCTGGCATAGTCCACTCTACAAGTACGCAGAGCCCTATGCCCCATCACAGGACTTCTACAGGAGCGGAATATTAAATGCCGCTGGGGATACCTGTCACGATTCCAGAACCTAACACGCTAACAGGTCACAGAGAGGAAGGATGCTATACCGGTCCTTAGAGTGGCCGGGCTAAGCACACTAAGAATGGTCAGGAGACAAGCCAAGTAAAGGGAGCCATAAAACGGGAGAACGAGAAACAAGCCGAGGTCAAAGGAGTGGAGAAGACAGGATAATCGGAATAACAAGCCAAATAAACGGAAACCAGAGAGCAACACGAGAGAACAGCACTACAGGTATCACAAGACCACAACAGGGCACTGAGGGACAGGAAAGGTAAGTATAAATACCCTTGGTTTAATTCTGATTGGATAACTTCCAATCAGAATTAACAATCACACGTGGGGGATATCTATACCTCCCACTGTGATTGTGGTACTGTTTCTTTAACGCCGGGTCACTCATGTGACCCCGGCGTTTGCATAATTTAGTGACCTCCCAGCGTTATACATGCAGCGTTATACATGCTGACGCTGGGGGGCGTGGAGGACGCGAGCGGCGAGCGGCAGAGAGGAGACAGGTGAGACGAGGGGAGACCCCGGGCGGCGACGGACTGAGGGTGAGTGCTGCAAGTGGCGTGCAGCCTCCCCTCCTAGCCGCCCGCGGATCCCCGACAATACCCGTTTTCGCTGATGGTAACGAAAGACGGGAACACATAGATCATGCGGTCGGCGGTGGACGCCCCTGAATTTCTCCGCCAACTTGGCCTACCCCAACTGAATTTACCGAACTGGTACCTGGAGACGCCTCAGCAAGCAACAGAGACAGCGGAGAAGATCACCAACTGGTTCGAAGAGACCCACTCCCAGACAGGCCTCACAGCTACCTAGCATTAGACTGAGACAAGAGACCCCACTAACCTAAGCCAAAGACAGTACATATTGGGAGTATGCCGCAACGCAAACAGCCTGGAGGCCTGGACTGATATGTCAGACACATATTACTTGAGGGGTATTGTATTAATAGGGAAGAGGGTAACAACGATGGGCCCAATAGAGTGATATTACACCTAGTTCAATGCTCCCTTAATGCCCCTACCACTTCTCTTCCCTTTCTCTACCCCACCTACCTGAAGCACTTTACTACAATTCTTAAGCCCTTGCCAGATAAGGCAATACCCCTAATTTACATGGGGAGAATGGGCCATGTGGGGCATGATCAGCAAGAGTACTATGCAATTACGCGAGATACCATGAAGGTAGTGCCCAACTCATACACCCCCCCTCCTTCTCCTACACCAGAGTAATACACCATTATAGGTAGAGGGGTGATGGACTGTCATGGTCGCCACAGTGTGTAGAGGGGAGAGGGGACGACAGACACAAAATTACCGATTGATACATCTTAGGATGATTTGTTATAATTACTTTGTTGTATATATGTGACTTGAATTCTAGATCTCTCAGGGACCCCACAGAAAGAGGTATCAAATGTACTGAGAAAAATACCTACCCAAGGGCCCTGAGAAGACCATAATAGCTCACAACAATGTGACCTTCCATGCCACCTATATTAAGCCAAGGTAGCCGTGTTATACTCCAAATTATTTCTATTTTCATATAAATCCAGCGTCGGGAGCGCTGATGCGCGAAAAGACTTGTCACACACGCGCTATAGTACAATACAGCTGATCCTTTGCGCAGTGAGACACCATCAAAATTAGACTATAGTGTTTTTACTAACAACACTTCCCCCTCCCCACCCAACTTTGTTGGGACAGAGCGGTGTAACAACCTTAACATTTTGTATCACAAACAAGAGTATTCCCCCGCACCCACTTTGCCGACTGACAGGGAGGACACCGGGTCCTCCCTTATTGACGCAGTTGCATCTTTATATATTGCTACAGATAGCAATCTTTTAAGTTCATTATAGTAGTTTGTTATCTCTTCATTTTTTGCTATTTCCCTTGTTTCACCATTGATTCATCCCTATACAGGTCCACTTAGAAAACTCCCCATATGTTCCATTGGACAGTATATGGAGCATCCAAGGACAAATATCACTACTAGACATAACACAAATGTCCACACATACCCTGGCCTAGAGGTTTCTGTTCTTCCAAATGACACACTTTCTCAAATCCCTTAAGATACCTGAGTGACCTCTCAGAAACGCTACCAATATTTGAGCAACTATGCTCGAGCACAACACCAGTGTCTAAAGCAATATCCAAATGCCTTAACACACACAGTGGGCTTCCATGGTTCACGCGTAAATGGGGACAATACTTGAGCTGTGCACTGAGCGAAAGAGAATTGGAGTTGACCTTCCGCAGGACCTTCTATGCTCATACCAGTGTCTCCCTTCATGAGACCAATTACAAGCTCCTTTCGACATGGTATTGAACCCCACAAGATATACACAGGTTTCACCCAGGTACATTGCGGAGGAGGATATGGGGATATTGGCCACATGTGGTTGCACTGCGAGAATATAAGACCCTTCTGGTACATGGTCAACGCCAAAGTGGGGGAAATCACAGGTCATATACTTCCCTGCGAAATAGACACAATGCTACTTGTTAACATAGATATACCCTATACAGAAATTGAATTACTCCCTTCTATTCTTTATGTTAGCAGCTGCAAAATCAGTGATAGCGATTAATTGGAAGACTACAAACCAGGTTGGGTACCGAGACTAGGCTGCCAAAGTGGAACACTTTCGAGTTCTGGAAGAACTCAGATGGGCATCGTTAGGGAGGAATACACAGTATACCGACATCTGGAAACCGTGGAACACATACATTGGGGGAAAGCAAGGGAAAAGTCTGTCTTAATCTGAGATTACTTCTCTGTCTATGTGCCCTTTTACCAACTAGATAACAAATGTCTGCCTCTCTTAACACAAATACAAGCACACGAAGGAGGAGTATTTAGGGTTGTATGATCCGAATTGGTCTGCTAATTTGTCTAATCAATCTAATTTGTCTAGTTCATCACAAAATTATATTGTTTTACTGCATAAATATAAGATTACGTTATGATATTCATTAAAAGTATATAATTTTTCTTCCCACCCTCTTCTCCTTGTTCCTTCCCCCCACCCCCCATTAAACCATTTATGGAGTACCGACATGGAACAACAATGTGAAATAAGATATAATGTACAATGTGATTCCATTGCTCTATTAAGCCTTTGTATTTATGACAGATACCCTTTCTGTTATTTCTTGTTATTCCTAAAACTTTTCCATAAAAATAAATTAAATATAAAAAAAGAAAGAAACACACTATACCAGTCAAGGAGAGATCATCACCTCTAGCGGTCTAAACCATTGATTACCCATGAGACCTTGCCTATTTGCATAATGATAGGAGCTTTGCATAAGGAAGACATTACCTTCCAGATAATTGCTTCCCCTTCTTGTCCCATCATATTAGGTTTCCCTTGGCTACTCAAGCATAACCCTCATATTGACTGGACTAAAGGGAAAATACTGGAATGGGGTAAAGTTTCACATTACTAAACAAGTGGGTGTAATGGATCACCTGGCACCCTGACTGGGTACCTACGTTGACGGACGCTTCCTAGCCGACGCCGAGGACCATAAGCACAGCACCAGACACCACAACCACCGCAGACCACACAACCATAGCTTAACTGGAGTCTCGCCATCTTCCTTCCACCCTGGATCATTCTCTGATATCCAGGACCGTGTGGGAAAGACCTCTCCTCCAGGAAAGCATATCAGGAACAGCTCTTAAAAGAGCTAAGTGATTAGAGCCCAGGGGAGTATACAAAGTATAGCAATCCCCAGTGTGACTATAGCAGTTCCCTACAAACACGAGACAAGGCTACGTATTGATCTGAGAGTTTAATGAACAGCTTGGTCTTTTATCAAAGTTTTCCCACACGGTTACCACCCAAATATATCACCCATATTTTTGGGTACTTCAAGAGGTCCACATGGGTTGTAACCTTGTGGGGCACCAAAAACTACATTCCACAGCCAATAGTGTACAGTCACAAAGTTAAACACTCCCATTCATTATAGGAAATTCTTCCCTTCTGCTTGGGAGATGATTGAGTAAGATACTGTAATTAACTCAATTATCCCCAAACAGAAAAAAAATGTTTTCACAAAGTACAAAAAACACCCCAAAACACCACATATCCCCGGATATGTTATATCCTCGGATAGCCCTGATCTGGGTATAGGGGCCATAATCACAAGCAAAAGGCTAGCCATTAGTCCTCTCCAAGAACCAGTGTCCAAGAACCCCATCCCCACAAGAAAGTAAGATCATAGATGAGTACATCAAAGAATCATTAAGAAAAGGCCATATACCTAAATCATCCTCACCTGCTGGAGCAGGATTCTTTTTTGTAGCTAAAAAAGATGGAGAGTTACGTCCTTGCATTGACTACAGGGCATTAAACAAGATTATTATAAAGAATGCCTATCTCATTCCCCTTATATCCAAGTTGTTTCATAGACTCCAGGGTGCTAAGATCTTTACCAAACTTGACCTTAGGAGTGCATACAATTTGGTGAGGATTAGGGAGGATCACAAATGGAAGACGGCGTTTAACACTAGGAGTAGGCACTATGAATACCTTGTCATGCCCTTTGGATTATGTAATGCTCGGGTTGTGTTTCAGGATTTTATTAATGATGTACTCAGGGAATATATCTTTTCTCCATGGCGGTGTAGGTGGAAGCAGCGATGGAGGAGGTGGAGGTAGCCAACACATATATATATATATATATATATTTTTTTTAATTGGGGTAGCTCCCAAAATATTGGGACATATAAAAAAAGACAACTCTGTTCCACATCGACTGACCCGTGCGTGCTGCAGCTGAAACTCCACTATCGCCTGCTGCTGCTCGCACAGTCTCATGAGGCGGTGAGCGGGAAGGTCGAAGTTATGCTGCAGCACAGACAGGCGAGCAGCAGCAGGGTGAGAATGCAGAAAGCGTGCACAGATGGCCCACACTTTCTGCAGCAGCTCTGATATTTCTGGGTAGTTTTTCAGGAATTTCTGCACCATCAAATTCAGCACATGCGCCAGGCAAGGGATGTGCGTCAAACCGGCTAGGCCCAGAGCTGCTCCAAGATTTCACCTATTATCGCACACCACCAGGCCGGGCTTGAGGCTCAGTGGCAACAACCACTCATCGGTCTGTTGTTCCATGCCCGTCCACAAATCCTGCGCAGTGTGGGGTTTTCCCCCCAAACATATGAGTTTGAAAACAGCCTGCTGTCGTTTCCCCCTGGCTGTGCTGAAGTTGGTGGTGAAGGTGTTACTCTGACCAGATGAGGAGGTGGTAGAGGAGGAGGAGGAGGGAGAAGCTGAGTAGGAGGCAACAGGAGGTAAAGCTGTGTATCCAAATAAAGATTGTCAAACATTGTATCCTGGAACTGTGTCCCATCCGGTTACTGGGGAAATTGGTCCGACCTATTTTAATCAAAGGGGATAACCATCGGTTACCCAGGTCCCGCTTCAATTGGTGGCAAGCGGCGGGATCCCATGTCCCTGCCAACAAACCCATGGACTACAGTGCTCTAAAGCAACCTGCACTGCAGGACTTGTGTGGAGCCAGAGGAATAACACCTGGTGAGCGTAACAAGGACAAATTGACTGCTGCACTCATGGAGGACGACCAGGCACGCAGTGAGGCAATGAACCCCAGCCAGGGGCTGGAGATGAGGAGAAAATGCGCAAGGAGTTGTAACGGCACCTGGCATATTACCGAGAGCCACCCTCAGAGGAGATTGTCAGCAGGACCTTTTTGGAGGTGCAAGCCTATGTACTGCCAATAGACAGAGGGCGACCTCCATGAACCCAGATGAAAGAAGAAGGGGGGAGAGGGTGCCGGGAAGCACAACCAACCTGGCCCACAAGCTACCATACAATGCCTTCAAAGACTTCAAGGAAGCAGAAGAAGGCATCATTGACTTTTTACAAGACTTTGAGTGCCAGTGCCTACTCCAAGACGTGGACCCCAGCGACTGGGTCACCATCCTTGCCAGCAAACTAGTGGGGATATTTACCGGGCTGTACAAGAAGAACAGATCAGAGAATATCCCTTTATTACCCAAATCCTTCTGGCCCGGTATGCGGTCACCAGAGAGCAATACCACCAAAAGTTTAGGGAGACCCGTAAAGGGGAGAAGGACTCCCATGCGGAGTGGGCATGCCACATCACAAGAGCCTCCCAGAACTGGCTCAACACACATCAAGCCATGTTCCCGGAGGAGATCACTGAGCTAGTCATGCTAGAGCACTTTTTCAATCGGCTCCCCAACTACAAGGCAACGAAGCATTTGTAGCGGATGGCATTGGGCTGTCCTAAAATCTACATGTATTATTATGTATTCGGTTAAATTGTATCTATGTATGTGGAACTGTATGCAGCATTCCTCCGATTTTTCGGTAGAATCACTCCAGGCATTATGAGAATGAAACTACCGAACAGTCAGACCACCCCAGTAGGAAGTGTGCCTCCAATTACCGGTTGCAACAATGTTGCGAACGGGTAATTGGCAATCTGTGCAGTGGGTCCTTTGTTCTCGTGGTGGCCGCCATTCGGGGGATGAACAAGTGGCGGCGGCCATTTTAAAACTCCAACAGCGGTGTTTTGCCGTCGAGTGTCTGGAACCCAAATCAGACTGAGACAAATTGCTGAGACCTCCACACTGCCCTTAAATTCGTATCCAAACTACTCAACGGCCATCCATTCAGTAGAAAGAAACACCCGAACAAGGGGATTCATGCGAACCCTCCCTAGTCTCTATAGCACAAGCCTTTCGTGCCATTTATTCCCTTCTTTTGTGACCGACCACAGGGCCCCATCTCATGGAACCAATTTTGGCTGTTCCCTCCAGCGCGGTCGTTTTTTTCCTACCTCCACAGATTTCCCAAACCCCTGGTCCAATCTGGGTGATTTTTGGATATGTCTCTCACCCTGATCAGGGCTACCAGGGGATATAATATTTAAAGGGGTGCCCTAGGTTTAGGGCTACATCCAGAAACCCAGGGAATTTGTGTTCTGTATAAGGGGATTATGAGTCAGACTAAGGGGACGAGATGTGTGGGAGGTTACTCAGGTATAATTGGACACTGTACTAATGACTGTAAATCCCTCCCTTGCATGGGAAAATGCTTTATAAGACCACTGTGTGAATAAAAGTTAGTTCTGCTCCTGATGCTGTGTGTCGTCCAGTCATTGGGATTGAGGTTGGGATATTGCTGGATTATTTTGCCTGCTGGAAACCTTGTCTTATGGATTTATAATACTTGCTCCTGGGATCTTAAGCGGAGATAACTTGTGGAATACCAGATCTCCGCTACATTAGTTGGCAGCGGTGGGATCCAGACTCACAAAGGAACAAGGATTAATGGAGATTGATTACTCCACATTAAAGCACTCCACACTGAAAGATCTTCTGGAAGCAAGAGGTATTCCAGCCAGCAACAAAACAAAGGCAACACTCATTTTGGAATTAATGGCAGAGTACCGAACAGAGGAGGAATCGGTCACCGAACAGAGGGATGCGACAGATGGAACGGAGCAGGCAGAGTTCCAAAGACAACTCCAATTCAGACTGTCCTTTTATGGGGAGAACCCACCGATAGAGATCATCCCCAAGACGATGACAGAGGTCCAGGAATTTATAATGCGGCAAAGAGGGCCACAAACACCAGAAAGAAGCACTGCAGTGTCTATGGTGAAAGAGGGTAAGCCCAAAATTCATTACCAGGCGTTTAAAATGTATGTAGAAGCCAAGGAGGATATAGACGCCTTCCTCCAGGACTTTGAGAGACTGTGCACGCTACATAAAATAAATAGGGAAGATTGTGTCCCCATTTTAGCAGGACGGTTAACAGGGAGAGCTGCTGAAGCATACCGTACCATACCAGATACGGAAATCAGGGACTACAGCCAGGTAAAAGAAGTCATCTTGGCCCGATATGCTATTACACCAGAAACATATCGGAGGCACTTCAGGGAATTGAAGAAGGTGGACAAGGACTCGCATGCAGAATGGGCTTGCCGATTACAAAGGGCAGCCCTCGGATGGGTACAAGCGAACCAGGCACTGTCCATGGAGGACTTTTACAAATGCTGCTGCTAGAACAATTTTATGACGGGATACCCGCAGACCTGCAGGAGTGGGTGAGAGACCGTAACCCCACATCTATTACAGAAGCAGCTAAAAAGGCAGATGACTACATGGATGACTATAGGCAACAAAAGCCAGTAGTTATCAAGACCGCTGTAAGGCCAGTTGGGGGGGGGTAGCTACCCCAACAACACAGTACCACCATGACAACTACCATCCCCAACAACTGCTGCCCCACCGAGATTCCGGCATCCCGGCTCTGTGCAATGTCACCACTGCCAGAAGTGGGGACATTACAAGCGAGAATGCCCACAACTTAGAGACCGGTCCACCTGGATCCGACCAGGACCACCACCACCACCGAGAGCAACCGCCCATTACTACCAGGATGAGAGAACAACACCATATGGCTCGGCAGTTCCAATCACAACAGTAGAGCAGTGGGAAGTGCTACACGAAGCCGACCCCGTACATGCTGAGAGTTAAGGAAACACTGGTAGAATTAATAAAAGATAAAAATAATAGTATAAATAATTTTAAAATGTGCACAGATAGATAATAAAAGGCAGATAAAAATGTTATATAAAATTAAATAAATCAAAATTAGCGTTTAAACCATTAGGATCTAATGTTTTTAAGTTAAAGACCCATTCCATTTCACATTTTCCTAAAATATTTTTAATATTGCCTCCTCTCCATGGAATAGTGCATTTTTTTATGCCGATACATTTTAAGAGGCCTGGATCATTGTTGTGGATAGCAAAATGTTTAGATACAGTGTGATTTTGGTATCCATTAATAATATTTCGACAGTGTTCTCCTAATCTTGTTTTGAGGCTTCTTGTGGTCATACCCACAAGCATTCTAGGAGGTAGATTACATTTTTGGTAGTGCAATTTATAAAATCTTTAATATTATATATTATATTTGTTTTATTGGATTGGAATTGTGTGGTCTTAGATTTGGTAGATTGATCGGTACATTTACATACTTTGCAGTGTTTACACTTGAAAAACCCTTTAGTATTGGGTAGGAGACAGGATTGTTTTTTTTTACACTCTCCCTAGTGAAGTTAGAGGTTAAAATGGATTTGAGCCTAGGGGCTCCTCTAAATACAATGTTCGGTCTCTCTGGTATAATTATTTTCAAAGTATCGTCTTGTTGTAGCAAGTGCCCGTGTTTATTTATTATTTTTTTTAACATGATTGCTTTAATTATTACAATTTAAAATGATAGGGAGACTGGGGTGGTTATCAGAAGTTTTTTCTTTATAGGTTAGGAGTTCTGTTCTTTCTTTGGTTCCAACTGCATCTATAGTATTGTTGAGATTGTCTAATGGATAATTTTTTTCAGTAATTTTTTTTTTAAATCAGCTTGCTTGTTAAAATCTTCTATCTGAGAGCAATTTCTTCTCAATCTTAAAAATTGTCTTTTTGGTGCACTCTCCAGCCATGGCTTGTAATGGCAACTTGAACGGCCAATGGCTGTATTTGTGCATACTTTTTAAAAAAAAGTTTTTGTGTTTAACATTCCATCTTTAATGAAAATCTCTAAGTCTAAAAAATTTATGGTAGTTTTACTATATTCACAAGTTAAAATAATTCCTCTGTCATTGATATTAAGATGGTTGATGAATGAGTTAAGTGAGTCTTCAGGGCCGTCCCATATAAAAAAGAGGTCGTCTATATATCTAAAGTAGGTAACCAGGTTCGCCCGCCAGGCATGCTCACCCCAAATGGCAGTGGATTACCAATCTGCCATGAAGAGGTTAGCATAGCTGGGGGCGAACCTGGTCCCCATGGCTGTGCCTTGTATTTGTAGGTAAAAACAATTTAAAAACCAAAAATAGTTGTTTTTTAAAATTATATTAATGCCCTCAATGATAAAATTGATTTGGATGTCAGAGATTCTATTTTCGTGTGTAAGGATATTTTTTACTGCACTGCAGCCTATGTCATGTGGAATAATCGTATATAAGAACTGAACATCACAGGTGACTAAAATAAAATTAGGTTGCCAAATAAAATTGTTTAAGAATCTTAAAAGGGACATGGAGTCTTTCAGACAGGACCTCATCAGCTTAACAGAGGGTTGGAGAAGAATATCTATGTATTGTGATCAGTTGCTCAAAAGTGAGCCAATGCCAGACACAATGGGCCTACCTGGTGGGTGGGTTGTGTTCTTGTGAATTTTACTAGGAGGGGAGCAGCTAGTCTGGGAGGGTGGCCAGTTGTACAGGCTTACGGAGACCTGGGTCAAGGCACCCGGAACACAGCAAAAATGCCAGCTGGTAATCCCAAAGAAATACCGTAGGGAGTTATTGCGAATAGGGCAAGATGTCCCATTAGCAGGGCATTTGGGGATATGCCGGACGTTACACCGGGTAACTCAGAAGTTTTTCTGGCCTGGGGTATCTGATGACGTCCGGAGTTATTGCCAGACCTATGACATGTGCCAAAGAGTGGGTAAAAAGGGAGACAACCCTAAAGCCAAGATGGTCCCGATGCCCATCATAGAGGAACCCTTCACGAGGGTAGCAGTAGATCTCAAAGAAAAGCTCAGCCTAACCGCTCCGGTAAGCGCTATATACTTACCGTAGTGTAATACGCCACCCGTTACCCAGAGGCCGTAGCTGTCTCCAACATCCACGCTGAGACTGTGGCTAATGCCCTGGTCAAGATTTTCTCTTGAGTGGGATTTCCGAAAGAGAATTTATCAGACCGGGATACGCAGTTCACTGCAGAATTGACTCAGTTGCTATGGAATGTCTGCAGGATTAAACCCCTGACAAGCTCCCCATACCATCCTCAGACTAACGATCTCTGTGAGCGCTTTAACGGGACTCTGAAGCAAATTCTGAAGATGTTCACGGGCGCCTACAAAGACTGGGAGCGATTCCTGCCGCACCTCCTCTTTGCATACCGGGAGATGCCCAGGAATCAACAGGATTTTCACCCTTTGAGCTATTGTACGGGAGGCGCGTGAGGGGACCCCCTAGACCTTATTAAAGATCATTGGGAGGGCCAGACAGAGATCAAGGGGACCCCGATTGTGCCTTATGTGCTGGAGCTGAGACACTGGAGGAATTGGCTCAGACAGTAAGGGAAAACCTCCAGGTGGCCTAGCAGCACCAGAGAGCATGGTACGACCGGAGAGCCAGGCACCGGAGCTTTCAAATTGGACAAAAACTGCGGACTCATTGAATGCTCCTAGGTGGCTGCTATTGCGTGCATACGAATGCACATGGTGAGAACAATGGACGGCGGCCATCTTGTCTCCCGAACACGGCCAGCGGGACTTGGTCGTTGAGTGCCAGGAACTGTTTTCGGCAACACACTCGTACGAATCTATATGAAAGTCCCCTACTTTCTATTTGCCAGCACTGTTCGGGAGTTTGAAACAGACGAACGACAGAAGCATTCTACACAAACCATCTCTATTTCACCTATTGCGGTTTTCGTATGAATCCACACAAACGGAGACCGCCTCTTGCTGTGGCAGACCTGTTAACTTTTCACACCGTGCCATTTCGAAAACTACCAAACAGATTTGGCTAAAATGTTAATGTTTCTCCCACAAAGATCAGCTACCCAGGGATATGACTTTTGTGAGGGGGTTTATGTATTTTTTGGAAATTTCATATTTTTTTGAAAATGTTAACTTTTTCTGGCCAGCAGATAATTGAGTTTAATTGAGTTTACTATGATTCCAAAACTCAATTATCTCGCTGGCTCAGAGGAGGAGTTATGTGTTGTATAAATTGAATGCCTGTTTTGCCATTAAACCAGTCCTGTTCCAGCATTAAGCATTGGCTCATGTGTGGCTTATTATGCGACACCAGCAACATTGGAACCTTTGGATTACTGTTGATATTATTTCATGGAATAAGGGAACATTAGATGGATAAAAATATTCTGAACTTCACAGAGGGGGTATGGGCCTGCTGACCGTTCCTGGGTTTCGGGTTCTCATATCCATGCTTGCTGTAAAATTTGTTCTTTTCATGCCAAGTTTCCTCTCAAACCTGGTCCTGTCTACCTTGTGGGCAGTCTTCAGGTGGGGGGTAATGTCACGTATTCATCCGCACATAAAAATGTGGTTAATAGCATTTACCGTCCTGACAGGAAAAGTTGTGCTGAGCAGCATTACCGTCCTGACAGGAAAAGTTGTGCAGAGCAGCAATCATGCACATGGAAACCTGGTAATTGCTTTTGGGGTCAAAGGCCGGTCATGGCCAATCAGATCCACAGGAGGGTTTGGGCTGAGCATCAATCATGCAAACGGAAACCTGGTACTTGCTTTTGGGGTCAAAGGCTGGTTACAACCAATCGGATCCACAGGAGGGGTAATTAAACCCAATTCTCCTTTTGCTCATTGCCCTGTCATGGTTTCATACTGATGGTAATCCGAGAGTACGTTCCTGATCTTGATTTTCTGGTATTTGACTTTGGCTTCGTTTTGACTTCACTGAATTCTGGTATCCTTTACTTTTGACTTTCCCTCTTCATTGTGTCTGATTCTGTGTTCCTGCCCTCGGCTAGTATTTTGACTATTCTTGGATACGTTACGTCTGGCCATTCTAAGGTCCGGTTATACATCATTCTTAGTCCTAGGTGTGACACAGTTCTGCGTGCTAGATCAACTTGTAATCCTGACAAGTAGAACCAGATGAACAGGAAGCCAGGAATCTGGACCACGAGGACACAGGTAAGAACAGCAAGATGGCAACTTGTCAGTCACCGGAAGTAGTCGTGCTCAACTCACCAGACCAATAAAGGTATGTGAGAGAGAATTGGAGGTGGTTAAAAGGGGACCACCTGGTTAAAAGGGGACCCAACTACAGGCCCAGCCTTGAATATATATATATTTTTTTTTTTTTTTTTTTTTTATTATTATTATTATTGATTTTTTCAACCCTTCTGGATAGTATGTTTATTCCCCATTCTTGGGTCCTCTACCAGAGGCATGGAAGTTTGAGGGTTCTGTGCAGTATCTTAGCTGTTCCTAGAACTGCGCTCTTCTGGACAGCGATCTCAGATGTCCCACCTGGAATCTGTTAAAGCCACCACCCCAACTTGAGAGTCACAGCCAAGTGCTCCTATCACAACTGGGACTACTTTCACTTTCCACATCCTTTCTAGTTCTTCTTTCAGTCCTTGGTATTTCTCCACCTTCACATGTTCCTTCTTCCTGATGTTATAGTCACTGGGTATTGCCACATCCAGCACGACTGCAGTCTTTCGTCCCTTGTCTACCACCACGATGTTGGGTTGGTTGGCCAGCACCTGCTTGTCTGTCTGGATCTTGAAGTCCCACAGTATCTTATTCCTGTCAGTCTACCGTTTGTGGTATCTCCCATCTGGACTTAGGCAGGTCCAAACCATATTCTGTGCAGCTGTTTTGGTATACAATCCCAGCAATTTGTTAATAAATGCTATATATTTTATTTATCATATATTTCATACCCAGTCATCTTATACTAACAATAAGGAGCTTTCTATTTTGTACTATATAATGAGTCATAAAGCCCTATATGATGCTAATCAGTTATCCCTAAGGTGCTTCACTATTATGTGTTTGTTTAATTTCTTTCTATGAGAACCTGACATCCAACGAAAATTTGAAGTTTGAGCTCCACTGTTGTATGTATATTTGTCACTGGTAATTTTGATGGTGCTGGTGAGGGGGTCCAGCAAACAGATGGGAATCTTTTCTTAAACCACTAGGTTTTTTGAATATAGTAGAGATTTGGATGGTGAGGTATTATTTTCTAATTGTTCTTCCCACTCCCACTATTCTAGCGCTTCTAGCATTTCCATTTCTGTTAATTACAAGGTGTGTCAAAGTCATCATTTGATTTGTGTAGCGGTTACCCCGATGAGTAGAGGGGTTCTCACTGCTGGAGGGTGTCCTTCTCCCAAGTGTGAGGGGTATTCACAGCATTCCAGCAGGCATCCAAGTAGAGAAGCTCTTACAAGAGCTAGTGTGATAGCTTTATAGCAGTTTCCCCCAATAAGAGACAAGACTCTAGATTGAGGGTAAAGTAAGAACTGAAGGTTTAATGGCACATGCTGGTCTTTTATACAGTTTTCCCCACAAGGTTCCCGCCCAGGTGGACCTTATGGGGCACAGGACATGAAATTCACAATCCAATAAAAACAGAGTTTTCCACTTAAACACTCCCAGATACTGTACACAGGCCCTCCCCTCTGTTTGGGAGATAATTGAGTTAATTACTGTATCAACTCAATTACCTCCAAACGAAAAATACAAGTTTTTACCCATTTTTACAAACACCCTGAAACATATGGGAACCTCATAAAATATATATCCCCTGATAGCCCTGATCTGGGGTAACAACATATTAAAAAATCACCCAGATCGGTTCAGGGGTTTAAGAGTTAGGTGGAAGTATCTTTTGACCGACCACCCACATGTTTTCATGACCAAAATAGTTCCAGAGGATTAGGCTGTGCGGCTCTTTCGTACAGTCAAAATCCATTAAAAGAGTCGAATGTGGCTGTTCGTACACATGAGCATTCAATGTAACTGGTTCGGTATATTGTATCTAACGAACTGCGCTCCGTTCGTTCAATAACTGTCAAACAGAACGAGGAGTGGAAGTCCCAGCGGTGTTTGTGCCGTCGAGTGTCCGATTTTAGTTCCATACACCCAACGACAAAACACTGCTGCATTCGTATCTTAAGATGGCTGCCGCCTCGTGCTCGTGCAAACGAACGCTGACCACCCAGTTGATCACTGAGGATGTTAGGGAGCTTGTGTTAATAAGGGCCATGCTTCCGGTCTGGGTGGTCGGTCGTTCGGGAGATAATTCATTATTCGAACGGCCATTAGCAAAAATAAAGGTAAATCTTTTCCATACGAACTGTTAGGCGAACAAAGAGTTTAAACATTTAAAATTCAGAGACAGAGGGTCTGTCACAATTTGTGTTTTCAGTTTCTACTGCACATTGGCCATAATGATAGTTTTATTTTCACAAGTTATGTAAAACTGATACTATAAAAATCAGACGTCATAAAAGGAAAAAAATATTGATATCAATATTAATGCAAAGCACTAACTTTTTTTTAATTACAGTAAAATATTTATGTTTGCTTGTTTATATATGTATTTATGCTGCAGGCCTCCAGCATTCAAAGACCTTAGAAAATCAATCATCTTTGACTGAGTTCATCTTGCTTGGACTGACTGATGTCTCAGAACTTAAGGTGATCCTATTTGTTTGTTTTTTGATGCTCTACATACTAACATTGGTAGGAAATATCTCTATCATGGTGGTTACCCTCATGGACAATAGTCTTCACACTCCCATGTATTTCTTTTTGTGGAATTTGTCATTTCTTGATATTTGTTATTCATCAGTAGCTGTACCTAAAATGCTTGTAAATTTCTTATCAGTTAAGACAAGTATCTCATTTGCTGGCTGTATCTCTCAAATGCACTTTTTTCATTTCTTTGGAAGCACTGAAGCTATTCTCTATTCAGCAATGTCTTATGACCGATATGTAGCAATTGGATATCCTTTGCGTTATACCAACATCATGAACAGCAAGGTTTGTATAAATTTTACTTTCATTTCTTGGTTTACTGGATTTTTCCACGCACTCTTACATTCTGTTATGACCTCAAGGCTTCCATTTTGTGGTCCAAACTTAGTGAGCCACTTCTTCTGTGATATTAAACCATTATTGAGTTTGGCATGTGCAGATACTTTCCTTAATATTCAACTACTCAATATGGTAACAGGAACTTTAACCATAATAACTTTATTTCTAACACTTCTCTCCTACCTCTTCATTGGGAAAATTCTCATGAAGATACAAACAACAGAAGGAAGGAAACGTGCATTCTCCACCTGTAGTGCTCACCTCACAGCAGTTTCCCTCCAATACGGAACAGCTTTATTTATATATATGCGACCATCTACACAAGACTCATTAAATCAAGAGAGAGCAGCTGCAGTACTGTTTGCTGTCATAACTCCGCTGCTAAACCCGATTATATATACGTTGAGAAACAAGGATATGAAGAAAGCATTGTATAGGGTGTCAAAGAAACTGTTTTTATCATAAATTGTAAAATAAAATTAAGAAAACAAATACATTTCCTCCATAGATCTCATGTTCAATTACAGGTGAATGATGTTTTGAAAGTTGTGAATTGTATGCATAATAAGCGTGTCTCATTTCCAGGCTGTTTATTTAATGCTAAGTTGTGAAGTAGACCTTCACTTTAATGTTGTAGAGAGGTGGGTGCTTTCTTTTATCTTCTTTAGAAATGGATCTTGTTTTGTGTTTTAATGAGGACCTTCCTTTCATGTTCTAGAATTGAGGGATTCCCTTTAGTGTTCATGATTTTAGAACTCCTTTTCCAATTAATTCCATAGGAGAGAAAAACATTCACCTGTCTGTCTTAGAAAAATAGCAGAATAAACAGACTCCTTAGTGTATACTGGGTACAAATATTTGTGACATCTGCTGGTCGGTTATGGTATGCTTGCTTCAAAATCAGTATTTGCCCATCTCATCAGTTTGTCAGTTCCAATACTGTTTCTTATGGACTCCAACAGGATTTTTCTTGAGAGGCAGACAATTCTGGATTATAGAAAGAGTACACCGTCTAGGGTGTTACATAAATTGTATGCATGTGCACTCGAAAAAAATTCAAAGTAATATTTGTAGCGGAGAGCTAGTATTTCATAGCCTATCTCCACTTGTAGATCCCAGTGAGGCTCAGGAACAAGTAATTATAAATCCATAGGCAAAGTATCCAGCAGACACAACTATACAGCAGTATCCCAACAGCACTCACAATAACTGGACGACACACAGTATCAGGAGCAGAACTAAATCTTTATTCACACAGTGGCCTTATAAAGCATGCTCCCATGCAAGGTAGGGATTTCCATTCATTAGTATAGTAGCCAATCCTGTTCTGGTAACCTCCCACACATCTCCTCCCTTCAGCCTGACTCATAATCCCCTTATCCAGGACACCAATTCCCCCCATTTCTGGATGTACCCCTAAACCTAGGGGTACCTCTTTAAATGATACATCCCCTGGTAGCCCTGATCTGGGTGAACAACATATCCAAAAATCACCCAGATCAGAAATTTATGGAGGGAATAAAAAGACCGACCGCGCTGGAGGGAACAGCCGAATTGGGTTCCGTGCGATGGGGCCCTGCGGTCGGTCCTGGCATAAGGGAACAAATTGCACGAAAGCCTCCAGTTACAGAGACCAGGGAGGGTTCGTCTGAATCCCCTCATTCGGGTGTTTCTGTCTACCGAATGAGGGGCCATTCGGTAGTTTGGAAACGAACGGACCGGGCTTGTGGAGGTCTCAGCGGTGTTCGCCTAGTTGAGTGTCCGATTTGGGTTCCAGACACTCAACGGCAAAACACCGCTGTTCGGGAGTTTTAAAATGGCCGCCGCCACATGTTCGTTTCCCGGATGGCGGCCACCCCCGAGAACAAAGGACTTACTGCCCAGCTTGTCAATTACCCGTTCGTAACAATGTAACTGAAGGCACACTTCACACCGGGGAGGTCTGACTGTTCGGTCGTTTCATTATCTTAGTTGTTAGAATGATTCTACCTAACAATCAGATGAATACAACACATTTCTACACATATAACCTGCCATTTACACGAATACAGTTAAAACCTATGCAATTCACAGGACAGCCCAGTGCCATCCGCTACAATATTCAATAAAGAAAGTGCCATTGTTCACATTCACACAAATAATGGAAA
The DNA here is from genome assembly GCA_933207985.1 of Pelobates cultripes. Classification (NCBI taxonomy): domain Eukaryota; kingdom Metazoa; phylum Chordata; class Amphibia; order Anura; family Pelobatidae; genus Pelobates; species Pelobates cultripes. The sequence goes on along the minus strand of OW240924.1, from coordinate 1,994,592 downwards.
AAAATGCTTCAAACAGATGAGGATGATGGGAATTTACACCAATACAATTACAAATTGAAATAGGGCACAAGTAACAAACCGTAAATCCCTTACATGTTTTCTATGATCTACATTTTATTAAACCAGAGAAAAGATGTAACAAATTTCAAGAGGGCTTTTCTGTCAGTGTCATGCGGTATCTGTTCCGGGTTCGGCATTTCCGGTATGCGGAGCCGGCCCCGCCCCCTTCTGACGCGGCTCTCTGACACTATTTAGAGAGACCGCCTCAGATACAAACCGCTTGGTGATTTTGGGACCTACGTCCGTGTTTAGACGCCGGCTACACAAGTTGCACTCACAAGCCTTCCTAACCCTTTGAACTATTAAAAGGATTGTGCTTCATCCCCTAGTGGATTCTGGAAAACAGACTGTTTACCATTTATTAATTGGACTCTAATACCGATCTCTTGGAGGACAACTCACATAAATCTTAAGTATAACTTTCAATCTATTATCTGGAATCTCAGTTATTAATGAACTTCCCTATTTCTACCGCTAATACCTCTCCCTATACAACCAAGCATTCTGCTAGCATTTCCTGCTGCTCTATTACATTGTCTGCCTACCTTTAAGTCATCAAAAATAATCACCACTAAATTCCTTTCTCAGATGTAGAGGTTAGGACTCTCAAATATTCTATACTAGGCCCTTGGGTTTTGATCTCCAAGATGCATTATCTTGCACTTATCCATATTAAATGTCAATTGCCACAACTCTGACAATGTTTCTGACCATGTTTCTAGTTTACCTAAATCATTTGCCATTTGGCTTATCCCTCCTGGAACATCAACCCTGTTATATATCTTAATATCATCAGCAAAAATATATATCTTAATATCAAGACCTTCTGCAATATTACTAATAAAAATATTAAAGAGAATGGGTCCAAGTATAGATCCATTAGGTACCCCACCCCCTGTTGCCTGTCACTCAGCCACTGCCTTACCCATTCAACAATATTGGAATCCAAACTTAAAGATTGCAGTTTATTTAAAAGCAACAGTGTCAAAAGCCTTACTGAAATCTAGGTAAGCAATGTCTACAGCACCACCATGATCTATTATTTTAGTTACACAATCAAAACAATCAACATGATTAGTTTGGCATGACCTCCCTCAAGTAAACCTATGTTGTGTCCGATCTTGAAAACCATGTGATTGTAGATATTCAACAATCCTATCCCTTAACATGGTTTCCATTATTTTCCCCACTACTAAGATAAGGCTTACTGGCCTATAGTTGCCCAACTCCTCCTTGCTATCTTTCTTGTGAATGGGCATAACATATAACTGGGCCTTACAATGGCTGGACATTAACAAAGAGAGAAAAAGCAAGAGAGATGGATCAGTCTAGTATAGCGTTCAACTGTAGGATATGTATTGCGCATGCGCATGCTCCCGAATAGAAAACATGCGCTCGTGCAAAAACGAACAACTCCTAAGACTGGGAAAGAGAATTAAAACAAATGAGGCAAACAGTCGCCTTAAACAGATAACGAAACCAGATTAAAGAACACAGGCATCAAATACCATTCATGTATCAAGTCATACACTGTGTATATTTAAATGAAAAGCTCAGAAATGGAGCTGGATAGAATCCATCGAAATGGAAAAATCCAGACTTAACAAATAAAAAAAATAAAAAATTATTAAAGAAAAATAAAAATAATAAACAAATAAATAAATAGATAATAATAATAATAAATAAATAAAATGAATGAATACAAAAAATAAAAAATGAAAAAAAATATCAAGGAATCAATACAAATTAAAATAAAATAAAAATTCAAATGAAAATTAAATTAAAAATAAATATAAAAGATAAAAAATAAAAATAAACATGATAAAAATGAAATTATGTATATGAGTGAAAAAAAACACAGTTTAATCCAATAGAGACTTGCGTGGTAGTACAGACCAATAATAACCACATGTATATAACTGAATTAAAAGAGAAAATCATATAAGACCTTGAAGATCTATTTCTGCATTTAGACCTTGTTTTAAAGTTTTTTAGGTATAAATCCAAAAGGCTTCTTGTCAAATACGTTCTTGTCATTTATTACCTCCCCTCCAACCTAAAACAATTTGATCTATGACAAATGCCAACAAACGATCCCAACGGAAAGCGGGGCAGGAATTACAACGTTTTGGGACACTATCATCTGATTTCCTTTTTTTTATGTTATTGAAATGTTCTAACAGTCTCACATGAAGTTTACAAGTGGTGCGGCCCACATATTGGGCTCCACACCCACATTGTAACAAATAGATCACAAACGTAGAACATTGTATGTGCTTTTTAATAGAATATGTTTTATTCCTATATGAACCTGCACATTTTTCAGTCTTTCTTCTTTGAAACTTACATGTGGAACATGTGGAAGACCACAGTTGAAAAAAAACACATATCGAAGTACCAAATGGTTTTTGAAGTGCAGAAGAAGAACTAATAGGAAAAACACTAGGAGCTAACATATTCTTCAAGTTATTAGCTCGTTTATATATAACTGTAGGAAATATTGGTAAAATGTCTTTTAATATGTCGTCTTTCTTTAAGATATACCAATATTTTCTAAGCACCTTTTCGATTTTTTTAACCTGATCACTATTAGCGTGATTAAAGCAAATTGGAATTTATTATCCTGATTGGTTTTGTTTTTTTGTTGCCGGTTACCATTTTGTAAAAGGAGGGATCAATCGGTTTTAAGAACAGTTTGTTGATCCATTGTCAATTTAGTTGCATTATAACCCTTCTCTGCGTATCGTTTTTTAATAATGTTTGCTTGTTGTAAAAAGATATTGTCATCAGTGCAATTTCTTCTTAATCGAGTCAGTTGACTTTTGGGGATATTGGAAAGCCATAACGGATGATGACAAGGGAATTTGATGCCTGTGTTCTTTCATCTGGTTTCGTTATCTGTTTAAGGTGACTTTTCGCCTCTGTTTTAATTCTCTTTCCCAGACTTAGGGGTTGTTCGTGTTTGCACAAGCGCATGTTTTCTTTTCGGGAGGATGCACACGTGCAATACATATCCTACAGTTCAACGCTATACTAGACTTATCCATCTCGGCAACCGTTCCACTTCCTGCTTCAGAGATGACGTGCCTTTGCGTCCCACAGTGCAACGCACACTGTCAGGTGTAATGTATTTATCGAAGTTGCCGGCTCTATAAGAAGTCCCTCATGACAAGAAGTCACCACAGAGCCCTAAGGAGAAGTGCCTTCACCGGACGAAACGCGTTGGATCTTATTTTCCTTTGTCTTTTTATGGTTATTTAATTTTTAACTTATTTTATGCTGCTGCCTGGCGTTCTGCTCAAGTTACCAAGCTGCTGCTACATTTCACATTGGGTAGAGATATGCTTCTGATTTTATTCCAGTTTGTAAGTGCATTCCAATAAATTTTTCCAAAGTTTTAATTTTACTTCACCATATGCGTTTTTTTTTCTCCTTCCTACATGTATAAGGAGATATACCATCTGGAACCTTTCCTGGTCCATTTAACCCCTGGTGGGGTGAATCATCACATCATAGTGAGTTTTCTACCAACATCACATATTTAATTGTGTCCTTACTATATTACACTATGTCATGTTTCTTATTATTATAGATCTCCATAGATCTCCAATTTGACCTACTCATCCTGGTCCACATTTACAGTTTTTTTTAAAATATTTTATACATATACTAGGTGGTTTTTTTTTCCATTTTTGTTGTGTTTATTACAAATGTGTGTTTGAAATCCCTCAAAACATAATTGCTAATCCTGAAAAGACTGCTGGGGCATTACAGAGGCCAAAGGCATCCGGGTGTACTCATTGTGACCACTCCGAGTTTTAAAGGCATTTTCCCACTCATAATATACTTTGATACGAACTAGAGTGATAAACCCTTTCTGTAGCGATTCCTTGATGTACTCCCCCATGACAAATTTTTCTTGAGGAGACAAAGGATACACTATCTTCTTGGCGATACGGTATCAGGTAACAAATCTATCATCCAATTGTACAGTCTATAGCAAGGGTCCTCAAACTGTGGCTCTCCAGATGTTGCTGAACTACAACGCCCATGATTCTTTGAATTACATAGATAGCCATAGAATCATGGGCGTTGTAGTTCAGCAACATCTGGGGGGCCGGAGATTGAGGACCCCTGGACTATAGGGTGGCAACTTATCTGCTTATCTTTTGTCAATCACCACTTTCAAGGATACGTACTGAAGAGGTATAACAGCAGACAAAGGAGTATCTGTAGGCACATTAATAGAATTCAATGGAGTAACTTTGACATTTGGGACTCAAAGATTCAGTCTGACCTGACTTCCAATTAATAGTAGGGTTTGGAACAAATCAAGTTGGGATGTTGAGATGGAACAAATAGTTGGAATGGAACAAATCTGATTTTTCTTGCTCATGAAATGATTTGGTTCCCTGAGAAACAGTTTAAATCCTAAAACTATAACACCAACAATGATGCGCACTCTATAAATATGGGATAGAAAAAAAAAATCCGGGGTGTGGCCTAGCACCAAATGTGAGCGGACACACATAAACGAAGCTCCCGTCGGCGGCAACAAAAAGCTGGTTAAAAAACCTCCATAATCCTACGAAATGGGCAATAAAATGAAACCCAACACTACCCTGAACACTCCGGATCAAGAAGCTCTCAAAAACTCCGATGGTCTGGACAAATACTTTCGAGACACAGTGAAAGTTCTCAGAGCAGGCCTGGAAGACAGCCAAACGACGCCATCATCACCACGTGGCTCCCCTCCACACAGCTCAGCTGGGTCAGATTTCTCACTAAATGGTTTGATAAATTTTCTGAATATTTATTGACCCCTGATCCAGTACATAAAACTGGGAATACTCAGGGTTCAGTACCGACTCCTTAATAGGGGTCTAGAAAAATGTAAACTAAATGAACAAATCTCTAACGCCAAGTTCTTGGCCTCTATTACCCACGAGAGGGTTTTGCCCCCCTTGGGACAACTCCTCGAAGGACACTAAGCTCAATACTTACTCACTCACTCATTGTCAATAGTTTCTTATTTGTTATTTGTTATTTGTTCTTAAGTTTTACATCACTGCTTAACTAAGATTATCCACGCCCACAAGTAACCGACAGCAGGGACACCTCACACTCGCTCACAGACAACCGATAGACCACCTCCAACTGTCCTTACCTCCGAAAGAGCCATAAAGACCGACCTACACTTGAATATGGGCTCACTAAGAATTAGCTCCCATAATGTTAGAGGACTTAACACCCTCGAAAAGAGAAGAATGGTACTTACAGAACTTGCCACCAGAAAAACAGATATAGCCTTTCTAGAAGAAACCCATCTGAGAGGCCCAGACACCCCAAAACTTAAACACCACAAATTACCACAAGTAGACTATAATAATTAGAATAAAATTAAATCGAGAGGAGTAGCAATACTAATAGGGAACAATATCCCTTTCATGTACTCTAACCACATTACAGATGAATCAGGAAGATTCATTATTCTACAAGGGACAGTGGGGACAGAACCAATCACTCTGGTGGCTATATACCTCCCGAATAAGCATCAATGCGGTGCCTTCAGGAAAATAATGGCCAAGATCAAACAAAACACTAATGGCATACTGATTATTGGGGGGGATTTTAATATCTCGTTGGACGCCAAAAAAGACAGCACATCTCATAATGGCAAACATCTCACCGCCATGAGACTTCAAATGCAACACATCATTCACACAAACCAGTTGACAGACTGTTGGAGGATATTTCACCCAACAACAAAAGAATATACACACTACTCCGCACCGAATATATCATACTCCAGGATAGACTTTTTCCTGACTTCACACAGAGATTTGGGTTTGGTAAAAGAGACATCCATATGACCAATGACATGGTGAGACCACTCACCTATACACCTCACATTAAACATACCGTCCCTCCCTGGGCCCAAGGGTTTATGGAAACTCAATCCCACTCTCCTGCAAATAAAAAAGGTCCAAGATTCAATAACCAACATGATCAGGCTATACTTTAAAGAAAATAAAACCCTGGACACCACAGCCTGCACACAATGGGAAGCACATAAAGCAGTAATAAGGGGGGAATTAATAAAATGGGGCTCACAAATTAAAAGAGAAAAAACTAAGCGAATTAATGAACTCCTAGATAAAATCGAACAGATAGAAGAATCTCATAAACTCAATATATGCGACTGCATACTGCAATCTATTGCCCATAGGACCGAACTCCAATCATTACTACAAGATAAAGCTAAAAAAGCCATCTGGTGGACAAAACACCTATACTATACACAAAGAAATAGGAGCAGAAAACTACTCGCTCAGGCCCTGAAACAGAAACAAACACTTACATCCATACCCAAAATCAAACGCTCAGACGAGTCTATCGCACAAACTCCAGAAGACATAGTTGAAACTTTCCGAAAATACTATACTTCACTGTACAATTTTGTAGGGGAGGGAATCTAGTACTGAAGAAATAAAAAAATACTTAGAGAACAAATTTGACTTAATACTTCCCCCAGCAGCAACAAGATCAGTAGAGGAACCATTCACCATTGACAAACTTAGACTGGCTTTGAAACAGACCCCGCATAATAAAAGCCCAGGCCCTGACGGGTTTTCAGCAATGTACTATAAGACGTTCCAAACAGAGCTTAACTCACACCTATTGGAGGCAATAAATTCTATCCCTTAGAGGTGACGATTACACTTTTGCCCAAATCAGGGAAAGACCTAGAGAAATGCGCCAGCTATAGGCCAATATCTCTTATTAATGTAGACGTCAAGGTCTTCACTAAGATGCTGGCGTCTATGCTTAAACCCTTTCTCCAAGGACTGGTCCACCCCGATCATGCAGATTTTGTTCCAACCAGGGAAGCAAAAGACAACACATTCAAAATAATAAATTTTATTAACCACACGTCTCATACACAAATCCCGACCTTACTCCTGGCAAGTGACGCAGAAAAGGCCTTTGACAGGGTGGACTGGACCTTCCTTTTAACCACACTTGAGATAATGGGTTTTGGAAACAGATGGCTACAATGGATCAAAGCAATATACTACCACCCTACAGCTCGATTAAAGATTAATGGTCAACTTTCCAGACCATTCAAGATAAGCAACGCCACCCGACAGGGATGCCCGTTATCACCACTCCTGTTTATTTTATCCCTAGAACCCCTTTTACAGGACGTACGCAAGCACCCCAACATACAAGGTATCAAGCTCCAGAAACAAAAGTATAAAGTATCGGCTTTTGCCGATGATTTATTATTCACTTTTGAACATCCATTAAACAGTCTCTCCCACTTGAGAGGTCTTAAATAAATAAAGCGAGTTATCCAACTTCAAAATTAACGTAGACAAGTGTGAAATACTAAATATCAATGTGCCCCCCACCAAGTACAAAGACTGCAGCAAGCCTATCCGTTCCAATGGGCAAAAGACTCTATTAAATATTTAGGGGTACAAATTACCAACACACACTAAACCCTGTACAAAGTGAACTTTCCAGACCTACTATCAGCCATAAAGAAAGATTTAGATAGATGGGACAAACCACACTTTCGATGGATAGGACGTATAAACATTATCTCAATGAATATACTCCCACCTATTCTGTATCTCTTAAATACAATCCCAATAAACATTCCGAATAGTTTCTTCCGCATGATCCAGTCAATGCTTACATTTTTCATTTGGGCAAAGAAACATCTTCAGATAGCCCTCAACTTACTGACTAAACCCAAGGAGAAAGGACTGGGTTATCCAAACATCCAAAACTACCACAGGGCAACACACTTGGGAAGGATATTAGAGTGGTCCAGAGAAGGAGTCAAAAGAGCGTAGGTCAAAATAAAACAATCACAAACACCCCTAAAAGCACTCCCTTGGACCCTATCCACTAGCGGGGGCAGAATACCTCATGATCTCCCCACAATCTCTGCTACTCTTGAAACTTGGAAAAAAATACACATACACACGGAGTTTACACCAACTACATCGCCCAACTACCCCATATCAGACAACCCCCTATTCCCAATGGGCAGGGGTGGTATAATGCAAAGCACTGATCTTACCAAGTTGAGAGCCAACATTGTAACATTAAGGGACAAAATCACCGAAAACTGAATCATACCTCTAATGGATCTAAAAGGCGCCAATCACCCAACACTGACACAAACTTTTCAATACTACCAACTAAAACATTTCTTGAGCAAGGAAGGGCTTTTACAATGGAGGCCCCGGGAGGAAACGCAGTTCGAGAAGCTGTGCTCCCTCCCGCCAAAAAAATAAAATAGTGACCACATGTTACCAAATGATACAAGAAAGTACTAACCACTCCCTCCCCTGGTACACTATAAAGAACCAAAAATGGTTCTCGACTCAGACAGAAGAAAAGGTCTGGCCCAAAATTTTCACCAAAATTATGAAATCACATTCTAGTATAATGTTGCAGGAAATTAATTATAAGTTTCTCACACAATGGTATATCACACCCATAGATGCTAACAAAGTAAACGAGAACAACTCTCTGGTGTGTTGGAAATGCAAAAGGGAACAAGGTACCTACCAACACATATGGTGGATGTGCAGGCGGATAGAGGGACACTGGAGGGAAGTGGCGAGGATCACAGAAAAACTCAGTGGTATCCCCCTATCCTTTACCCCTGAAACACTTTTATTTCTTAATATTCCCATATCCTTGAACAAATTCAAAAGCTCACTTCTGTATTACTTACTAACTGCTGCGAAATCGGTGATAGAAGGGCATTGGAAAACAAACAAAAGACCATCTAGAAGGGAATGGTACATGAAAATAGATAATATACACAGGATGGAAGAATTGAGAATGTTCACACTGGGTAAATCACACCAATACTTGACCACTTGGGAACTGTGGAAGTCCTTCATAAAAACTAAAAAATAATTAAGGCTCACGAGGGGAGGAAAAACACACACACAGGAAGGGGCACAGACAATAGGAAGGGGAGAGACATAGGAAACAAGTACAATACACGAACACAAAATTTCTCCGGAGTATAAATCTGTAGATGTGCAAAAATTTATAAATTCATGTATGGTTACTCATGACAAATGTACACTACATGCATATTATTCTCCACGATGTATAAGTCACAGATTGTTCATGATTTCATCTATCAAATGTTCACACTGTAATAAGTTTTATTTGTAAAAGCAAAAAAAAAACAAAAAAACTTAAAACTCAAAAAAAAAAAAAAATCCCCCAATTTTATGGATTATTTTGCTCAAATGTTCCACTTCGCTACTTCTCTGCAGACCTTAATCTAAGCAAGTGGATACAAGCAGATATCACTCAATTCTGATAATTACATATCAAATATCTTCAGTTATATGGGCTTTCAATCCAGATTAGCATGCATAGAAGCATAGAATGTGAAGGCAGATAAGAACCATTCGGCCCATCTAGTCTGCCCAATTTTCTAAATACTTTCATTAGTCCCTGGCCTTATCTTATAGTTAGGATAGCCTTATGCCTATCCTACACATGCTTAAACTCCTTTACTGTGTTAACCTCTACCACTTCAGCTGGAAGGCTATTCCATGCATCCACTACCCTCTCAGTAAAGTAATACTTCCTGATATTATTTTTAAACCTTTGTCCCTCTAATTTAAGACTATGTCCTCTTGTTGTGGTAGTCTTTCTTCTTTTAAATATAGTCTCCTCCTTTACTGTGTTGATTCCCTTTATATATTTAAATGTTTCTATCATCTCCCCCCTGTCTTGTCTTTCCTCCAAGCTATACATGTTAAGATCCTTTAACCTTTCCTGGTAAGTTTTATCCTGCAATCCATGAACCAGTTTAGTAGCCCTTCTCTGCCTCTCACATTTAGGAGATATATGGTGTTATTCACTGAAGTTCAAAATGGGGCAAAACCAGCCAACTTCCTCTGGGGCCATTTAAAATGCAAAATTCAGACATTGCTTGTAATATTTAATCATGTTCAGATTTTGTAATTCAGGCTCCAAACGGGACTGAATATGGTTTGGATTTTAGTCAGATCAGATACCAGCGGGCGACTGAAATCCCGGTCAGATGCTTATCATTGGATTTAAAAAAAAACTTTATGCAAGAGAGCAGCCAGTCGGCAAATAGTTAAAAATACTTAGTAGCTCAAGGGGTAATTCTATGACAGCTATCAAGTGCTTGCAAGCCAGCCACCACATTAAATAGTAAAAAAAAAACTGAAATGTAAATAAAATGCTTCATTTTAAATTACATTGTAGTTGTATGGTTGCAGATTTACAAAGCTATGTCTCAGTCTTGATATTTAGACCTTTCTTACAAACGCTGTAACTGGAGTCTATAGGTTCACATTAAGATGTAGATTACTAATAAAACCCTTGGGACGTTTTATAAAAAAAAATGTATTTTAGAGGTTTTACAGTGTTATTGCTAATGATGATTCCCGCGAGATTTAACTCAATTATTTTTAATAAATAGCTGGTAAAAAATATTCATTGTAGCTTAGTGTAAATAATTACAATATCCCATGAGATGACAATATTCTTTATAGGAGTCAAACATGCTGCATAACATGGCCCACGGCCTACATATCTCTGTGACTTTATTTAACATAAAATTAAAAATCTCACTGGTCCTGTAATCTTATCTCACTCACACAAACCCATTAGACAATGAGATCATGAATACTGAGCACACCATTATTTCAGGTAAGGGAATTACCAGATGTTTTTTAATATTTACATTGATGTCAAATAATTCTGAAACTGGACGCTCTTTGTGGATTAATAAAACAAGAAGAATTGCTTGGTAGAAATGATTCCCCTGACGAGGTTTACCTGTGATAGCTGCCGTGGGATTGAGCAGCTCCGACAGTTGAGAGAAATACTCCTTTACTACATCAGTCTGTAACCATCCATCCAGATCTTGGGGCACTTACAGGAACACCTGAGCACCAATACAACTTTAACGTTTTTGCTAGATTTTGGCCTCACTAGTATGTTGTCATTTTTTCATGCTCAAGGATTTATAGTTTTGCAGAAAAAAAAGAAATGTTTTGCAGAATGCTCCAATTCCCAGCTTGGCTACAGACACACTGCAAACAGTGATCTCCTTACTATAAGCCTCCCTGGGTGATCTTTCCTTCTAATGCTGGTTGTTTTTGGAACAATCGGTGCTGTCAGTGACTGGGCTGTGTGAATATATCAATAAGAAAAGCCTTTTTCTGCAGAGAGAGGGCATGGTTTAAGAGGGAGGTTTATGATGAGGCATTCTGCCAAATATTTATTGTCTTCATGACAAAAACTAGAAAAGTTTGAGCGTGCAAAAAATGTGGCATATTAATGAGGCCAAGACCTGTCAAATGCATTAAAGCTGTATCGGTGCCCAGAGTGTCCGTTAATGCTTCTTTGTTAAAATAGATAAGCCATAATCTCCTATTTACTTGTGGTCAACTGTTATCCATCCCAATGGGTGTCTCCATACTGGAAATGTTTTGGTCAGTATGACTGTGGCCCTTTCTTTGGAATATTCCGAGATAGTTCTTATCCTACAAAACACTTATTTGAAAGAGATTTACATCCATGTAGTGGCAAGGGAGATTTCAAGGATTGAACACAAAACTAACAAATTTGCTATATGACAGCATGATGGTGCATCAAGAGCTCTGTTTTTTTCTGAGAAGTTGGCTAAATTGTTGGGCTTTTCCCCAAGCAGCGAGCAATCTCAATCTATGGATATGTTGTCCTACCCTAGTTATCTGTTACTCTGGGTTCCATCTGTTTTTAGGCTGCTATTTCTTTTGCCTCCTTGGATGATTTTCCTTAGAATTCCAATCGCCCATGTTCCACAAATGTTAAGATCCTTTAACTTTTCCTGGTAAGTTTTATCCTGTAATCCATGAACCAGTTTATTAACACCCTCACTCACTCGCACACACACACTGCACCCCTGACACTCACAGCACCCTCACTCACACGCAAACACAGCACCCATCACTCACACACAGCACACACACACTGCACCCTTACCCACACAGCACCCTCACACACACACACTACACCCCTCACATACACACTGCACAATACACTTTCCTGGTATTTTTGTCTCCTGGTATCCCATCTATGGAGACACCAAAGACAAATTTCAAGCAAACACAGTGCAAGCATGTTATACAATTTGCTTGTGCTGTGCAGAACAAATACAGGGTCTTTTTCTTGTGCTAGAGCTCTTCAGCAGACCTCTGCACATTAAACCAACATGCTCACTTTGTGATGGGGCATGCTTGTTATTGGTGATGACTAAACACACCCTATCTGGCACCGTCCCCTTTTTAGTGGGCCGCTGTAATAAAAAAATGCCTGGCTGAATTTTCTTCCCAGTTCAGCCCTGTTCAGAATAAATTGGCCAACTGCTGAGAAGGAGTAAAGTGTGTCGTACTGCTCTGTATGAGGGGTGAGTTGATTTAATGTTTTGTATATATGATGGCGATTTGCAAACATGGATGAGAGTGAATATAGATATGTATTCACATGTGTACATGAGTATATTCATGCCTGAAGGTGAACATGAGCCTCATGCCTGAGTATGACTGTGTGAACATGAGCGTGTCCATGTCTCAAGATGAAATAATGTCTGCATGCATGTCTGAATATTACCACATGAATACATGTATGAAATATATATTATAGTGTGAAAGTCATTGCATGTATATATATTATTATTATTATGATATTTATAGAGCGCCGTCAAATTCCGCAGCGCTTTACAATGGGTGGACGAACAGACATGTAGTTGTAACCAGACATGTTGGACACACAGGAACAAATGGGTTGAGGGCCCTGCTCAATGAGCTTGCATGCTAGAGGTAGTGGGGTAAAATGACACAAAAAGGTAAGGATAGTATTAGACTAGTGACATTTGCAGAAGAGGAATCAGTCAGGAGCTATTAACAGTTTAATTGATACGCGTTTATGAAGAAGTGGGTTTTTAACGATTTTTTTGAAGGCGCGGAGACTGGGTGAGCATCTAATGGAGGAAGGAAGCGAGTTCCACAGGAACGGTGCATCCCTCGAGAAATCTTGAAGGCAAGCATCAGAGATGGGAGTACGGACAGAAGATAGATGTAAGTCTTCAGCAGATCGTAAGGGCCTATACGGGACATACTTGTGTATAAGGGAGGATAGATATTTGGTTGATAGATAAATTGAGCTCTATATTTTATAGGAAGCCAATGGAGGGACTGACAGAAGGGTGAGGCATGGGAGGTGCAGGCGGACAGGAAGATGAGCCTCATCGCCGCATTCATTATGGACTGTAACGGCGCAAGTTGGGAGCACGTAAGACCACTGAGAAACAGATTACAGTAGTCAAGGCGAGAAAGGACAGTGGAATGGACCAACACCTTAATCGCATCTGGCGTTAAGTAGGGGCGGATGTGCGCAATGTTTTTGAGATGGAAATGACAGGATTTGGCGATAGATTGAACATGAGGCTTGAAGGAGAGGTCTGAGTCAAAGAGAACACCTAGGCAGCGAGCCTGCATGGTGGAGCTGATGGTAGCACCGTTGACTTGGAGACAGACAGACACAGGAGTAACAACACTTGAGGGAGGAAAGACCAGAATTTCAGTTTTGGTCAAGTTTAGTTTAAGGAAGTGGGCAGCCATCCAGTTAGAAGCAGCAGAGAGGCAGTCAGAGACACTAGTCAAGAGGGACGGGGAGAGATCAGGAGAGGACAGGTAGATTTGCGTGTCATCTGCATAGAAATTATATTGGAAGCCAAAGGAGCTAATGAGTTTACCAAGGGAGGCAGTATAGATGGAGAACAGTAGGGGACCAAGGACTGAACCTTGGGGGGCACCAACAGAGAGGAGTTGGGGAGAAGAAGTAGAGCCAAAGAAAGAAACACTGAAAGAGCGCTGGGAGAGGTAGGAGGAGCACCAGGAGAGAGCAATATCTTGTAGACCGATATTGCAGAGGATGAGAAGAAGCTGTTGATGATCAACAGTGTCAAAAGCCGCAGACAGGTCAAGGAGAATTAGGATAGAGTAGTGACCACGAGTTTTTGCAGCGAGTAGATCATTGGATACTTTGGTCAGTGCTGTTTCCACAGAGTGCTTAGCTCGGAAACCAGACTGAAGCGGGTCTATTAGAGAGTTGGACTCGAGGAAGTCTTTCAATCTCGCATACACAATTTTTTCAAGGATCTTGGATGCAAAAGGCAATAGCGAGATAGGACAATAGTTGAATGGGGAGTTAGGGTCAAGGTTGGGCTTCTTTAGAATTGGGGTTACAGTTGTATGTTTGAAGGGCAATGGAAATATACCAGGGGAGAGAGAGAGATTGAGAATTTTAGTGAGAGGTGGAGAAAGAGAAGAAGAAAGAGTACAGATGAGATGCGAGGGGATTGGATCTAGGGAGCAGGTGGTGGAGCGGGAGGACCGGAGCAGAGCAGAAACCTCTTCCAATGTAGCGGGTGCGAATGAACATAGAACAGCAGATGGAGTGAAGTTAGGCGAAATATTGAAGCCCACCAAAACATAAAGATGAGAGATCTCTTCTCTGATTGTAGAGATGTGTCAGTGAAGTGAGTTGCAAAGTCTGAGGCGGTCAAGTTAGTAGGTGGAGGAGGAACAGCAGGGCGAAGAAGAAAGTTAAATGTGTGAAATAGTCGTTTGGGTTCGCAGGAGAGTGTGGTTATGAGGGTATTGAAGTAATTAACTTTTGCAGAGGAAAGAGCCAAGCTGTATGAGCTCAGCATAAATTTATAGTGGAGAAAGTCAGATGCACAGTGAGATTTTCTCCAACAGCGTTCAGCAGTTCTGGAGCATTTTTGGAGGTATCGAGTGAGCTTGGTGTGCCAGGGTTGTTGTTGGTGGGGCCTGCGGCGTTTAAATGTACAAGGTGCCATGATGTCTAGTTGAGAGGAGAGGGTGGAATTGTAGAAGGAGGTTGCAGAACTAGGACAGGTGAGGTTTGAGATAGGTAAAAGGAGAGTTTGGAGATTAGTGGAGAAATGCTCTAGGTCAAGACATTGGAGGTTTCTGTGAGAGTGATGTTCAGACAGTGGTGTCAATTGGGTCTTAGGTATGCCAATGTCAAAAGTCAGCAGATGGTGGTGAGATAGAGGAAAGGAAATATTGGAGAGATTAGAGGCAGTACAGAGGTTGGTAAAGGCAAGATCAAGAGTGTTTTCTGCTGTATGGGTTGCTAGATTGGACCATTGCGTAAGGCCAAAGGAGGAGGTTACAGAAAGCAGACGAGAGGCATCAATGCAATTGGGGTTGTTGATTGGGATATTGAAATCCCCAAGTATAAGGGAAGGAGTGCTAGATGAAAGGAAGTGGTGAAGCCAGGAAGAAAAGTGCTCAATGAATAGTCTAGGATAACCGGGGGGGCGGTAGATGATAGCAATTCTTAAAGGAGTGGGTTTAAATAGGCGGACAGTGTGAACTTCAAAAGAAGAAAAGGATAGGGCAGAGGGAGTTATGATTGGTTGAAAGGTACATTGAGGGGAGAAAAGGATGCCTACGCCGCCTCCTTTACAGTTGAGTCTGGGAGAAAATTGAAGCCCACCAAAACATAAAGAGGCAGGAGTATATATATATATATATATATATATATATATATATATATATTCATGTATGTAGCTCAGTGAATAAACATACACATGCTACCTTTTAATTTCTTCAATAAATGTACATGCATATTCCAATTATAAACAAATATACTGTAATTACTCACTGTACATTAAATGGTAGTGTGACATTTTGTATTTTTAATCATAAATGCTACTGACTTTTCAGATCACATATATTAAATGGATACAGAAAACTACACTTTGCTGACACATTTTGTCTTGTTTGGGCTCACAAATAAAGAAGAACTCCAAGTACCTTTGTTTGTTTGTTTTTTGATACTCTACATGCTAATCTTTGCCGGGAACTTTGCTATCATCCTGGTCATCATCTTGGACCGTAACCTTCATACTCCCATGTATTTCTTCTTGTGGAATCTATCTTTGCTCGATATCTGCTATTCATGTGTTATTGTTCCAAACATGCTTTATGATTTTCTAATTGTTGAAAAGCTAATTTCATTTGGTGGCTGTATCTCCCAAATACATTTTTTTCATTTCTTTGGAAGCACCGAAGTTATACTTTATTCAGCAATGTCTTTTGACCGATTTGTAGCTATAGGATATCCCTTACGCTACACCAACATTGTAAGCACTAAGGTTTGTATGTGGTTGATATCAGCCTCATGGGTAACTGGATTTTTCCATGCCCTCATACATGCTGTGATGACTGCAAGACTTCCATTCTGTGGGCCAAACCTAGTTAAACATTACTTCTGTGACGTGAAGCCAGTGCTGAGGTTGGCTTGTGCAGACACGTCTCTTAATGTAGAGCTTCTCAATAAGGTCACTGGTACTGTGGTCACAGCACCCTTATGTCTAACAATTCTTTCATATCTTTTCATTGGGAAATTTCTCATAAAGATCCGGACATCGGAAGGGAGGAAACGTGCCTTCTCCACCTGTAGCGCTCACCTCACAGCTGTTTCTATTCAATATGGAGCAGTTCTGTTTACGTATATGAGACCATCTACACAAGACTCCTTAAATGAAGAGAGAGCATCTACAATCCTATTTACTGTCATAACACCAATGCTCAACCCAGTTATCTACACGCTGAGGAACACACAGATGAAGGAAGCAATTAAACGGGTTTTGAGGAGGTTGCTATTTTGAAGAATTGTAACACTTTAAAATATATGCCAGTTCAAGAAATCTTAATTAACTAATTTTTTTTTATATACCATGTACTCTGCTTATTTTGTCTCCACTGTGAATATATTTACTATTGTGCACAGCCTCAATCCATGTACCAACACCGTGGCCTCAGCTGAACTACAGAGTATTAAGGTTTATATTTATATACTGTGACTGAGTTCAAGGCATTGTTATGGATGGAGTGTATATTTCTCCAAAAGTATTGGAATGTGTATATTAATAGCCCCAGGAAGAAGGTCTGTCTGTTTTAGTCAGAGCAATTTTGCAATTTAATATGGGTTCCTGGGGTGGAGCATTTGGAATGAAGAGAGGGCCAGTGCTCCATTCCCCAGCTTATATACAGCACAGCAGGTGAGCAATCCAATCCAGGAGTTCTGGATCACTCAGGTAGCTGCCCACGTGCTGGCAATGATTAGCACAGGACTGCTATAAAATGTCCCTGTCAGGGATTCACAGGGAGAAGGACAAGCAGTGAGTGAGGTGGCATTTCTTCCTATTTTGGAAAAAAAAGGTCTGTGCAAAATTCGGATTTTGTATTGTTGGAAGCGGGTAAGCCGCCCAACAGCAGTTAGAGGAAAACTTGTCAGTGAGTGCTCAGAAGAGCAAGGCTTTTCTTGTTGTTTGTTTTCTTTTTGTTTAAATTGCCAGACCTCTTAATAAAGAAAGACTGCATTTACAAGAAAGACAATTTGTGTGGTGTTCCTATCATTAATTGTATGGTCCCAGGTCACTATATATATATATATATATATATATATATATACATGCTTAGAAACCTGCAAAACATGTAGGGGGACAGAAATTTGCAAACAAAACTCTTGCTCCCCCCATTCCCTTTACTGAGCTTGCATTCACACAGTATGGTTCTTGCAAAAATATGTATTACACTATATACCTTGTGTATGCGCATGGGGAGGGCTGGCAAGGAGGGAGGGTAGGTGTCAATTGCTCCTCTAGCCACAAGCATGGGAGGGCTGGCAAAATGGTTATGAGATGCAGCCTCAAACCATTTTTTTAAATGTATTATTTTTTTTTTTAATGAAAATTACTGAATGTCGGTTTGCACCA
This sequence comes from Pelobates cultripes, assembly GCA_933207985.1. Classification (NCBI taxonomy): domain Eukaryota; kingdom Metazoa; phylum Chordata; class Amphibia; order Anura; family Pelobatidae; genus Pelobates; species Pelobates cultripes. The sequence goes on along the minus strand of OW240924.1, from coordinate 1,976,645 downwards.
TTCTGCAGAAGTAAATAGGCAGAAATGTATGGATCTGTGAATAAGCTGGAATGGTCCACTTGTATGTTTACCAGTCTGCCAAATTACAGTGAGTGTGTATGAGGTGTTTTCCAGGAACTCCAGGTATCACCCCCTCTGTTGTCCAGCGTCTCCAACACATGTATCAATACCTCTTCTTGTCTAGCTTCTCCCAGGCAGGTATCAATCCCTCTTCCTTTCTTTCTTTTCCCAGGCAGGTATAAATCCTCTATTCCTGTCTTTCTTTTCCCAGGCAGGTATCAATCCCGCTTCCTGTCCAGCTTCTCCCAGGCAGGTATCAATCCCTCTTCCTGTCTTTCTTTTCCAAGGCAGGTATCAATCCCTCTTCCTGTCCAGCTTCTCCCAGGCAGGTATCAATCCCACTTCCTGTCTATCTTTTCCAAGGCAGGTATCAATCCCTATTCCTGTCTTTATTTTTCAAGGAAGGTATCAATCACTCTTCCTGTCTTTCTTTTCCCAGGCAGGTATCAATCCTCTCTTCCTGTCTTTCTTTTCCCAGGCAGGTATCAATCCCGCTTCTTGTCTTTCTTTTCCAAGGCAGGTATCAATCCCTCTTCCTGTCTTTCTTTTCCCAGGCAGGTATAAATCCTCTCTTCCTGTCTTTCTTTTCCCAGGCAGGTATAAATCCTCTCTTCCTGTCTTTCTTTTCCCAGGCAGGTATCAATTCCGCTTCCTGTTCAGCTTCTCCCAGGCAGGTATCAATCCCACTTCCGGTCTTTCTTTTCCCAGGCAGGTATAAATCCCTCTTCCTGTCTTTCTTTTCCCAGGCAGGTATAAATCCTCTCTTCCTGTCTTTATTTTCCCAGGCAGGTATCAATCCCTCTTCCTGTCCATCTTCTCCTAGGCAGGTATCAATAACCTCTTCCTGTCTTTCTTTTCCCAGGCAGGTATCAATCCTCTCTTCCTGTCTTTCTTTTCCCAGGCAGGTATAAATCCTCTATTCCTGTCTTTTTTCCCCAGGCAGGTATCAATCCCTCTTCCTGTCCAACTTCTCCCAGGCAGGTATCAATCCCTCTTCCTGTCTTTCTTTTCCCAAGCAGGTATAAGTCCTCTCTTCCTTTCTTACTTTTCCCAGGCAGGTATAAATCCTATCTTCCTGTCTTTCTTTTCCAAGGCAGGTATCAATCCCTCTTCCTGTCTTTCTTTTCCCAGGCAGGTATCAATCCCTCTTCCTGTCTTTCTTTTCCCAAGCAGGTATAAGTCCTCTCTTCCTTTCTTACTTTTCCCAGGCAGGTATAAATCCTATCTTCCTGTCTTTCTTTTCCAAGGCAGGTATCAATCCCTCTTCCCGTCTTTATTTTCCCAGGCAGGTATCAATCCCTCTTCCTGTCTTTCTTTTCCCAGGCAGGTATAAATCCTCTCTTCCTGTCTTTCTTTTCCCAGGCAGGTATCAATCCTGCTTCCTGTCTTTCTTTTCCAAGGCAGGAATAAATCCCGCTTCCTGTCTTTCTTTTCCCAGGCAGGTATCAATCCCCCTTCCTGTCCAGCTTCTCCCAGGCAGGTATAAATCTCTCTTCCTGTCTTTCTTTTCCCAGTCAGGTATCAATCCCGCTTCCTGTCCAGCTTCTCCCAGGCAGGTATCAATCCCGCTTCCTGTCTTTCTTTCCCAAGGCAGGTATCAATAACTCTTCCTGTCTTTCTTTTCCAAGGCAGGTATCAATCACTGTTCCTGTCTTTCTTTTCCCAGGCAGGTATAAATCCTCTCTTCCTGTCTTTATTTTCCCAGGCAGGTATCAATCCCTATTCCTGTCTTTCTTTTCCAAGGCAGGAATAAATCCCTCTTCCTGTCTTTCTTTTCCCAGGCAGGTATCAATCCCTCTTCCTGTCCAGCTTCTCCCAGGCAGGTATCAATCCCTCTTCCTGTCTTTCTTTTCCAAGGCAGGTATAAATCCCTCTTCCTGTCTTTCTTTTCCCAGGCAGGTATCAATCCCTCTTCCTGTCCAGATTCTCCCAGGCAGGTATCAATCCCTCTTCCTGTCTTTCTTTTCCCAGGCAGGTATAAATCCCTCTTCCTGTCTTTCTTTTCCCAGGCAGGTATCAATCCCTCTTCCTGTCCCAGGCAGGTATAATCCTCTCTTCCTATCTTTCTTTTCCCAGGCAGGTATCAATCCCGCTTCCTGTCTTTTTTCCCCAGGCAGGTATCAATCCCTCTTCCTGTCCAACTTCTCCCAGGCAGGTATCAATCCCGCTTCCTGTCTTTCTTTTCCAAGTCAGGTATCAATCCCTCTTCCTGTCTTTCTTTTCCCAGGCAGGTATAAGTCCTCTCTTCCTGTCTCTCTTTTCCCGGTCGTATAAATCCTCTCTTCCTGTCTTTCTTTTCCCAGGCAGGTATCAATCCCGCTTCCTGTCTTTTTTCCCCAGGCAGGTATCAATCCCTCTTCCTGTCCAACTTCTCCCAGGCAGGTATCAATCCCGCTTCCTGTCTTTCTTTTCCAAGTCAGGTATCAATCCCTCTTCCTGTCTTTCTTTTCCCAGGCAGGTATAAGTCCTATCTTCCTGTCTCTCTTTTCCCGGTCGTATAAATCCTCTCTTCCTGTCTTTCTTTTCCCAGGCAGGTATCAATCCCGCTTCCTGTCTTTCTTTTCCAAGGCAGGTATCAATCCCTATTCCTGTCTTTCTTTTCCAAGGAAGGTATCAATCACTCTTCCTGTCTTTCTTTTCCCAGGCAGGTATCAATCCTCTCTTCCTGTCTTTCTTTTCCCAGGCAGGTATCAATCCCGCTTCTTGTCTTTCTTTTCCAAGGCAGGTATCAATCCCTCTTCCTGTCTTTCTTTTCCCAGGCAGGTATAAATCCTCTCTTCCTGTCTTTCTTTTCCCAGGCAGGTATAAATCCTCTCTTCCTGTCTTTCTTTTCCCAGGCAGGTATCAATTCCGCTTCCTGTTCAGCTTCTCCCAGGCAGGTATCAATCCCACTTCCTGTCTTTCTTTTCCCAGGCAGGTATAAATCCCTCTTCCTGTCTTTCTTTTCCCAGGCAGGTATAAATCCTCTCTTCCTGTCTTTATTTTCCCAGGCAGGTATCAATCCCTCTTCCTGTCCATCTTCTCCTAGGCAGGTATCAATAACCTCTTCCTGTCTTTCTTTTCCCAGGCAGGTATCAATCCTCTCTTCCTGTCTTTCTTTTCCCAGGCAGGTATAAATCCTCTATTCCTGTCTTTTTTCCCCAGGCAGGTATCAATCCCTCTTCCTGTCCAACTTCTCCCAGGCAGGTATCAATCCCTCTTCCTGTCTTTCTTTTCCCAAGCAGGTATAAGTCCTCTCTTCCTTTCTTACTTTTCCCAGGCAGGTATAAATCCTATCTTCCTGTCTTTCTTTTCCAAGGCAGGTATCAATCCCTCTTCCCGTCTTTATTTTCCCAGGCAGGTATCAATCCCTCTTCCTGTCTTTCTTTTCCCAGGCAGGTATAAATCCTCTCTTCCTGTCTTTCTTTTCCCAGGCAGGTATCAATCCTGCTTCCTGTCTTTCTTTTCCAAGGCAGGAATAAATCCCGCTTCCTGTCTTTCTTTTCCCAGGCAGGTATCAATCCCCCTTCCTGTCCAGCTTCTCCCAGGCAGGTATAAATCTCTCTTCCTGTCTTTCTTTTCCCAGTCAGGTATCAATCCCGCTTCCTGTCCAGCTTCTCCCAGGCAGGTATCAATCCCGCTTCCTGTCTTTCTTTCCCAAGGCAGGTATCAATAACTCTTCCTGTCTTTCTTTTCCAAGGCAGGTATCAATCACTGTTCCTGTCTTTCTTTTCCCAGGCAGGTATAAATCCTCTCTTCCTGTCTTTATTTTCCCAGGCAGGTATCAATCCCTATTCCTGTCTTTCTTTTCCAAGGCAGGAATAAATCCCTCTTCCTGTCTTTCTTTTCCCAGGCAGGTATCAATCCCTCTTCCTGTCCAGCTTCTCCCAGGCAGGTATCAATCCCTCTTCCTGTCTTTCTTTTCCAAGGCAGGTATAAATCCCTCTTCCTGTCTTTCTTTTCCCAGGCAGGTATCAATCCCTCTTCCTGTCCAGATTCTCCCAGGCAGGTATCAATCCCTCTTCCTGTCTTTCTTTTCCCAGGCAGGTATAAATCCTCTCTTCCTATCTTTCTTTTCCCAGGCAGGTATCAATCCCGCTTCCTGTCTTTTTTCCCCAGGCAGGCATCAATCCCTCTTCCTGTCCTACTTCTCCCAGGCAGGTATCAATCCCGCTTCCTGTCTTTCTTTTCCAAGTCAGGTATCAATCCCTCTTCCTGTCTTTCTTTTCCCAGGCAGGTATAAGTCCTCTCTTCCTGTCTCTCTTTTCCCGGTCGTATAAATCCTCTCTTCCTGTCTTTCTTTTCCCAGGCAGGTATCAATCCCGCTTCCTGTCTTTCTTTTCCAAGGCATGTATCAATCCCTGTTCCTGTCTTTCTTTTCCCGGTCAGGTATTGTAACGGACCGTTTCAGCAGACAAGAGATAAAAACCGCTTAGACGATAATCCCCTTTTAGAGACAGACACAGCTACTGTAGAATCACCAAAACTCACAAATTGAATACAAGTGAATGCACCAAACTCCTGAACTGCATACAAGGGAATAAGGTAGCACTCCAAACTCCCGAACTGGAACCTCACGAATAGCTGCTAACAGACGAACAGGAAAAGCTCCCAAGCGGCTTACACTCCTGGCAATCAGTCCTTAGCAGCACACAGTAAATCCCCCAAAAGATGAGACAAGGCTCCGTGTTGAGGGTCAAGCAGTGGTCTGTTTAATGAGGGCTACCTGCCCAGTATTTATGCAGGTCTCCCACCTGGTGGACACTCCCCTAGGGGACCAGATGGAAGACTGTAACAAAAGACAGACATGTACCAATTACAGACATACAGAAGTAAAACATCCCCACAATGCATCCTGGCTTCCTCCCCTCTGCCCTGGAGAAGTAATTCAATTATCTCCCAGGACAAAGGCAAAACTCCATTACACACGTGGGGACACAAAACCAGTATTATACTTTAAAATACATAAAGTAACATTTATTACATAAAACACAGACATGTAACATATCCCCAGATAGCTCAGGTCTAAGCGCACATTATTAAGCGAATGGCGCTCAGACCACACGAATACATGTATGTACGTAGTGGGGAATTGCGATGCAGCCTATAACAAAACTAACCCCATTCAACCCCCCAATAATGACAGACCACTTAGTATGGATGAACAGGCCACAGCATTTATTATCACAAACTAAATTTACTGCATAACACATCCATAACTTTATTTATTAAATCTCTTCTTTTTCTGTAACCAAAACGTTAGACATAAATAAGCATAAATTAACATATATACATATATAACTCCACACATAGTGTTATACAGTGACCCAACCGTCCTTGCCAATAAACATACAGTGGTTCCTAATCACCACTTCCTCTCACCTCCCCCCTCGTCATAAAATCATATCTTTCCAATGCCCGCCATCAGCCGACCTTATCCACGCTCGATGGGCACGACACCTCAGGCAACCTAATGTTAACCTTTTGAAGCAGGGGAGGTTGAGACCTTAAAAACTTGTTCATCTCATTCCATATACTTAAACGTAACCCCTCAAACTCAATTGGCAAGGACATACCCCCGGCTAGCTGTGACTAAATATACCAATAGGGTGGGCGGGAGGGAAGCTGTTTGCTGGCCCGAATCCCAAGTGGCACTGAGGTAAGACCTCCCCCACACTAACTTACACAGAACATAATCCCACCCACACACTCTTTCCCATCCAATCCCATGCATCTATCCCCACACTCCTACATGTGCCCTTGTCCGCTTAGCTGCGCTATCTCCCCAGGGCCTTGTATGTACGTAGTGGGGAATTGCGATGCAGCCTATAACAAAACTAACCCCATTCAACCCCCCAATAATGACAGACCACTTAGTATGGATGAACAGGCCACAGCATTTATTATCACAAACTAAATTACTGCATAACACATCCATAACTTTATTTATTAAATCTCTTCTTTTTCTGTAACCAAAACGTTAGACATAAATAAGCATAAATTAACATATATACATATATAACTCCACACATAGTGTTATACAGTGACCCAACCGTCCTTGCCAATAAACATACAGTGGTTCCTAATCACCACTTCCTCTCACCTCCCCCCTCGTCATAAAATCATATCTTTCCAATGCCCGCCATCAGCCGACCTTATCCACGCTCGATGGGCACGACACCTCAGGCAACCTAATGTTAACCTTTTGAAGCAGGGGAGGTTGAGACCTTAAAAACTTGTTCATCTCATTCCATATACTTAAACGTAACCCCTCAAACTCAATTGGCAAGGACATACCCCCGCCACAACCACGCTGTTTTACACCTAAAATCAGCGGGGGACCCCACCACAACCAGCCATGGCCTGTTCCACCACTGCTAGCAGTGCCAGATCAACATAGAATAAGTACTGCACCAGGAAATTAAATGACCATTCGTGATCAATCCAATAACACAACATAGCGCAAAATATATACATATATATATACATATACATATACACATTGCTGAGCGCACTGCCAACAGGAACAGGTGATAGCCTCAGTCCGGCCCCTGAGAACCTCTGGTAAGAAACAGAATGTGTAACATGTCCAGATTCAAGAGCACCCTCAGATTGAAGAGCACCCCATACAACACCGAACCCATATCAATCCACCCAGAGATGACAAAAAAACCCTGGTACGTCCAAGAGGCGGGACAGCCGACCCCGTACGAGGAGGACCACACCCCCACCATGTAACTGGTGCCAGACCACTGAACCTCCCTTTCCGGGGGGGAGGGGGAGGGGCCGTAACCGCGGTGAGAAATCCATTCGGAGACCAGCAGGGTGAACCTGAAGGAACTGACTCCCAAAATCCGAGCCCCTGAACCATTGGCGCAGGCACGCCAAGCCTGGCGGCGACCGTAGCCATCCCAAGCCAGAATAAATGCCCCTCGAACACCCCACCAACTTTCAGGCAATTGATGGAAACCTGCAGTGCCTCCGATCAGAACGGAATTTGTCAGGCCATCCTGGGAACCCGTTACACCGTGTTAGGAGCCCAACCATTACCCCGTGCATTCCATCTACCTTAGGAGAAAGCGGAAAAGCCAGGGCACGTCGACCCCTAAACATCCAAGAATTGCACATATTCCATCGACGCCTCAGCCACACCGCAACTGACTTACCCGTCCCAACGACAACAGCAGTCGAGCGGCGAAACCTGAAATAAGTCCGTCCACCAAAACACCCCACCACTTGCCGACAACTGTAACCTGAACAGAAGCCGAGCCCTGCCAATCACAGAAATCACCCCTAGCGCCCTCAACAGACGGAACCAAACATGTAGATGAGCAGTCCACTCCCGGAACCTACAAGGAAACGTACCCATCCGTCCCGATCACTCCCGCCATACTGGAGTGGGCCCCACGCCGCCTCATAGGGCGACCCACGGACCAGCTTCATCAGACCGTTGGACAAGGCGACCACCTCCACTGCCCTAACATCGACCCCGTGACACCTCTGACCGAAGTATGCCCAATAATGACCAAGACAGAGCGTCAGCCACCACATCGGGAATACCCGGACACAAAAAACCTAAGACCAGCCGCCCTAGATTCAAACAGCGCCAAGCCAGGCGCTGCCACCAGAGTAACCCTGGGGTAAAGTGTACTGTTACATGACAAGACAGCCCGCACTGCCCCACGATGGTCCCAAAGGAAAACCCCACCTACCTGTTCTAGAGCCGGGCACCCCATGCCTACCATGCCACCAGAAAGGGGAAGCTCCAAGAACCCCAAAGTCCGCCAGAAAACCGATCCTTGCCAGTGTAATGGGCAAGAGTCAGCACACCATTGAGAGCCCAAATTGGCCCAAAACCCCCCAAAACCTACGGATATAGCCTGGGCCACGGAACTCCGAAACTCATAAAACTACCCCAGGAAAAACACTGTAGCAGCAGAGTGCGGACATGCTGCACCGACGGCCCTACGCATAAATGACATCGGGAGCAACCTACATGAAGGCACAGAACCACCCAATCCTGACCGTCGGGAACACAACCTGGAAACAATAAACCCGACGGGCGTACCGGCAGCAGCCGTAAAACTGATTCCACAGCCGCCTTTGTCAGCAAGGCCCTGCAGCCCCACCCACGCAGCCCGCTGCGCCGAGCCATCATCCCAAACCTAGCCCCTGGAAGGAAACGACAACTGAGCAAATAAGTAATCTGGAGATACTGACCCTGCTCCTCCTCCTTGGGCACCACAGCGAACTCCAGGGGTACCCTAAACGACTGGGAAGTAAACTTATAAGCGTGCTTGGTAAACTGGACCCACATCACCCGATGGAGCTCCCACATAAACTGAGGGTCCCCATCCCGACCGATTGCAGAGAGGACGGAAAAACAAGCTGTGCTGAGGGGCCAGGTGAGCCCCAAAGAAAACCAGCAGCAAAACCCATCCGGCCCCAGGCCAAGAAGGGTCGCACTGCCAACCGTTGATGAAAGTGCAAAACGTACTTCCACCAACCCAGCTTATCACAGGGACGATACGTGTCCCGAGAGTGTCCTGACCGCTGAACCACGCAGCGCCGACTCGGGGAGCCCTGTCCGATATGTGCCCTGGATATGTGCTCCCCACAACCATCCCTGAGCCCCTAATGTCCCCCTTAGTCAAGGGACCCCCGTGACAGGAGGGAACAGCTTTCGATACAAAACCCCATTCTCCATCTGCTCCCTAGCGTTACGCGCAAGCCAAGCGGGCCACATGAGCTCAGCAGCCCAGAGTCACGTGAGCCTGGGAGGCATCGCCGGCGCTATCAGCTGCGCCAGACGCTGCGGGAAAGCATACCTAAATGTATAATACATACTGAAAAAGGAAAGGGGGTACCCAAATTTTGTTTTATCGTGGATTCCCCATATATATATACACACACACAATGTTTTTTTTTTTTTATTCTTTTTATATATTGAATTGTCCCCCTTGTACTTGACGTTGGATTCTTTTCTTTTTTTTTATTATTTTTATTTTTTTTTTTTTTTTTTTTAAATTGAATTCTACCCCTTGCACTTGACGTAGGATTCCTTTTTTTAATTTTTTTTTTTTATTTTTTTTGTCCAATAGGTAATTTACCTTGTATTTCTGTCCTGTAATTTTTTTCCCTGTCTGTATCAATTTTTTTATTTTTTTTAGGAAGAAAGGAAGAAAGAACGTACGCACGCGAAGCGCTAAAAGAAGGGAAATGTACTCACCGGACGCAGCCTGGCGATCCAAGCCCGGCACTGCGCTCACAGAAGGCTGAGGCAAAGAAACAGCAGTTCCAGCATCCACAGGAGACATCAGCTGTGATCCAGGCGCCACCTGATGGACGGATCCATGAACTGCAGCAGCATGCTGAGAAGAAGCAGCAGAGAAGATGAGAGCCCACGCCCCAGAGGAGATGGCCGAGGTAAGTGACCTGGGGGAGGGAGGGGGTTCAGTCAAGCTAGAGGGGCAAGGTAGAGGGGGGGGGCACAGAGAGGATGCAGGTAGGGAGGGATAGAGAGGGAGGGGAGGATTAGAGCAGGGGGGGGAGAAAAAAAATGGGCAGGAGGAAGGGGGGACCAGGGGGCCCAGGCAAGGGTAAGCTGGGTCCCCTGGAAGAAAAAGGAAAATAAAGTCAGCACTAAGAGGGAGGGAAGGAGAGACAGAGCCCTGGGAGCCTTCCTCACTGGCAGAGGAGGCTCCCGACGGGCAAGGGGACCCCCCCCCAGCGGCCCGCGAGGGCCCACTCACCTCCCCGCCGGCTGCGGGGGATCTGCATAGTTGCCGGGCGGCCACCCGCCGCCCGGATCGCGGGATCCGCCTCCCACCGCCCCCGGCCCGCAATCCAGCACTGGCGGCCGGGGCGGTTGGTGTGGAGGGGGGGAGAGGAGTAGGCCGCGCGGCAGCCGCACCAGGAGGCCGCACGGCAGTTGTAGGCCGCATCCCCGGCCTGGAGGTAGTAGGCGGCCCAGTAAGTAGCTGGCTGGGCGGCCATGGGGGTAGCAGGCCGCGCGGCAGTGGCAGGCCTCGTGTCTAAAGGCCGTGCCACCCGCGCGGCCTCAGTAGGCCTCAGATCCCGGCCCCCCAGTAGTAGGCCGCGTGCCTGCAGCCCCAGACACGCGGCCCCCGCGGTGCCCCGGGCCCAGGCTCCTGCTCCTCACTGGGCCCAGGGAGTAGGATCCAGGGACAGCCTGGATGGCGGGTGGGAATGCCTGCCAGTGCTGGTGCGGCCCCCAGGGGCAGGGGCCGCATGGGAGGCAGCAGGGGAGACCGCAGGGGGTGCTCCAGGGGGAGGGTAGGCCACGGGGGGTGCCCACACCGGCAGCCATACCTCCAGTAATGCTTGTAAATTGCCTCCACAGGTGCCGGCCACCATCCACGCTGCAGCAGCCCTGAGGGACGACAGGATCGCCTCAACCATCCATCCCTCAAGCTGTGTCAATCTGCAGGCCCAGGCAAACAGGAGCAGGAGGACAGGAAGCTGTTTGCTGGCCCGAATCCCAAGTGGCACTGAGGTAAGACCTCCCCCACACTAACTTACACAGAACATAATCCCACCCACACACTCTTTCCCATCCAATCCCATGCATCTATCCCCACACTCCTATGTGTGCCCTTGTCCGCTTAGCTGCGCTATCTCCCCAGGGCCTGTTTAATCGCCATGGAGCCAAAGTCTTTACACAGTCAGTTTCATACGAATGGGCTCCATGGGATTCCTATCTGGGGTATAACACATTTGAACAAAACTACCGAACACCGGGCCATTCGTGCACTTCCACCGAACAAGAAAGGAGGTCGGCGGCTTCAGCGGTATTTGCGCAAAACTGTGTCCGATTTTAGTTCCATGAAAATAGGGGCGAACACCGCTGTGCATTCATATGTTTAAAATGGCCTCGTGTTCGGGATATGAATGGCGGCCACCCAGCATTCGTCAATTAAGCTGCGGTTAACCGCAGCTTCAGGGAGGTTAATTGCCGGCACACTCCAGCTCCCAGGTGGTCTATTCATTCGTGCGGTTGTTCAGTAGATTGAATCTACCGAACAACCGGCAGAAAAACACGAATACAGCTTTTCTGCAGGCAAAATAAAGTCTTTTAAAAGGGGGCCATAGTCCAGAGGCAGCAGGCGAGCAACCAGGCTTCTCCAATGCAATGTGGCGAGATTGGTCTCGTCACAGGTATCAATCCCTCTTCCTGTCCAGCTTCTCCCAGGCAGATATCAATACCTCTTCCTATATTTCTTTTCCCAGGCAGGTATCAATCCCGCTTCCTGTCTTTCTTTTCCTAGGCAGGTATCAATCCCGCTTCCTGTCTTTCTTTTCTCAAGCAGGTATCAATCCCGCTTCCTGTCTTTCTTTTCCCAGGCAGGTATCAATCCCGCTTCCTGTCTTTCTGTTCCCAGGCAGGTATCAATCCCGCTTCCTGTCTTTCTTTTCTCAAGCAGGTATCAATCCCGCTTCCTGTCTTTCTGTTCCCAGGCAGGTATCAATCCCGCTTCCTGTCTTTCTTTTCCCAGGCAGGTATCAATCACTCTTCCTGTCTTTCTTTTCCCAGGCAGGTATCAATCCCACTTCCTGTCTTTCTTTTCCAGGGCAGGTATCAATCCCTCTTCTTGTCTTTCTTTTCCCAGGCAGGTATAAATCCCTCTTCCTGTCTTTCTTTTCCCGGGTAGGTATCAATCCCTCTTCCTGTCTTTCTTTTCCCAGGCAGGTATACATCCCTCTACCCGTCTTTCTTTTCCTGGGCATGTATCAATCCCTCTTCCTGTCCAGAGTCTCCCAGGCAGGTATCAATCCTGCTTCCTGTCTTTCTTTTCTCAGGCAGGTATCAATCCTTATTCCTATCCAGCTTCTCCCAGGCAGCTATTAATCCCTCCGCCTGTCCAGCATGTAACAGGCAGGTATTAATTCCTCTTCCTGTCTTTCTTTTCCCAGGCAGGTATCAATCCCTCTTCCTGTCTTTCTTTTTCCAGGCTAGTATCAATCTCTCTTCCTGTCTTTCTTTTCCCAGACAGGTATAAATCCCTTTTCCTGTCCAGCTTCTCCCAGGCAGGTATAAATCCCTCTTCCTATCCAGGTTCTCCCGGGCAGCTATTTATTCCTATTCCTGTCTTTCTTCTCCCAGGCAGGTATCAATCCCTCTTACTGTCCAGAGTCTCCAAGGCAGATATCAATCTGTCTGCCTATCCAGCTTCTCCCGGGCAGGTATCAATCCCTCTTCCTATCCTGCTTCTCTCAGGCAGGTATCAATTCCTCTTCCTGTCCAGTGTCTAACAGGCAGGTATTAATCCCTCTTCCTGTCTTTCTTTTCCGGGGCGGGTATCAATCCCTCATCCTATCCAGCTTCTCCCAGGCAGTTATTAATCCCTCTTCCTGTCTTTCTTCTCCCAGACAGGTACCTCCCAGGCAGGTATCAATCCCTCTTACTGTCCAGAGCCTCCCAGGCAGGTATCAATCCCTCTTCCTTTCCAGCTTCTCCGGTGCAGGTATAAATCCACCTTCCTGTCCAGTGTCTAACTGGCAGGTATTAATCCCTCTTCCTGTTTTTCTTTTCCCGGGCAGGTATTAATCACTCTTCCTGTCTTTCTTTTCCAGGGCAGGTATCAATCCTTCTTCCTATCCAGCTTCTCCCGGGCAGCTATTAATCCCTCTTCCTGTCCATCTTCTCCAAGGCAGGTATTGACCCTTCTATTACTGCCAGGTATTAGTGTATAGCACCCATGTTGCTTATCCAATCAGTTGGCTCTGATACTGATGTAAGTTGTCAGTCAGCTTCATACTTATCCAGTTACACTTTTACTTGTGGCTTAACGGCTATAGGCACATTGCATGGGGCATATTGTACTGGTGGAATGGTAGGAACCAGTTCAAAATGAACCACTCCTGAAACATATACTACTGGGCCAGTAAACACATCAAGCTGATTATCAACATTGTGCAGCTCCGCAGGAATTGTGAATTGCATCAGTCCCAGTAGCTCAAATGTTGAACCAGACAACAGCAGTTTCTGATTGGCTTCAACAATCTCAAATTCAAGTTTGTGTATATTCAAGTATGCTGCACTCTGTTTGGAAAAGTCCCAATGATTCCATTAGTTCCCCTGAATATAGCTTCAGCTAGGTGCTGCTGGGCTGAAGGGGTGCCCTAGGTGCCAGTTTCATCTTCTGCCCATTCTGCTTCTCCCAGGAAGGTATTTACCTCTTTGCCTGTCCTGCTTCCAATTACTACCTTTACAAGGGCATTTGTGCCTCTGAGGCCTAGCTCTGTCTTAATACCAGCCAAGAACCAGAGAATGGTGCAACCAGTCCACAGTTCCAAAAACTCTGCAACTAGAATCTCTGAACAAACTGACAGGGCAAACAGTTTCCAATGGAAGTAACACACACTGCTTTATTTTGGACAAGGACTAGCCTCTATCCATATTACATAAAACTTATGGGGAGACATTCAATCAAATAGAAAACATTAATCATACAGGCACTAATAATAACACAATAAAATATTTACGTGCCTCCATAAACCACAATCTACCCGATTATGCAAATTTAATAGCCTAGCTGTAGTTGGTGCCTGTGTATTTAGAAAACGTTAGGAATATATTCCCAAAAGCAGCACTTAATCTGAGTTTAAATACAGATATAAGTGAGTCACTATTAAAACAATCTAACAAAAGTGTGAGGGGAAGAGGAGAGAAAGGATATTGACTTCCTATGGCGTGGAATACTACTACTACTAGTTGCAGGAAACATGTAGTGCAACTAAGCTTCATTACCAACCAATTTCCCCCCAATCAAACCTGAGACATATTTGTGGTATAAAACAGGCCACAGCTTTATTTATAAATTAACAAATATATTTTCAACCAATAAATAACATTATTATCCATATCAAGATGATATATATATATATATATATATATATATATATACTTAACCGCAAACTCATCCTTGCCAAACCATTCCATCACCAAATATGAGTACTCCTGGGCACCTGCCCTCCCCCCTCGTGCAAACACCACCTGGCCTCCAACTTGGTCTTAACTTACCACCATGCTAACCACTGACCGACCTTTTGGCTCAGTGAGCACGTCCGAATGTCCAAACATTTACCAGAGGTTCTGGGAGGGACCAGACCCAACCTTCCTTCTTCGGCCTGTACTCTTTCTCCAACCCAGCTTGGCAAGGACCATACCCGCCATTAGTACCGCTGCCTTACCCCTAAATCAGCGGGCACAACCCACCTACCAATGCCATAGCCTTTTCTAATGCATCCTGCAGCGCTAAATTAAACAAATCAAGGCCCACATCAGTCAGGTGGCCCCCATCAGAGCAAAAATAAACCTCTGCATTCTCCTCACATATGCGATGCCGAACCATCAGACCCCTGATACACAACACAAATTTAGAAATCCGCTTGTTGACTTTTATCCTGCAGTGCTCTATGGACTTTTGGTCGAGCGCACCTCCAATAGTTACGGGCTACCATCTCAGACCAAACCACACAAGTACCAGCAGGCACGCTAGATCCCATTTAATCAAATCCCCTAGGCCCCACGCTGGCAGTACTCCCAGATCATTGCCACCGAGGTGTATGATCACAATGTCCAGGGCCCCCAAGAGATTAGAAAGCTGTACAATTTTGGGGATTAGCTGGCTCCATCGCATGCTCCGAATCCTAAACCAACAGACATCAACTGACTCCGTGGAAAGGCAGAGACAAGTCCCTCCAAGATTGGCCCAATAAACACAGGAATGGCCGATTAACCAGACCCTTCGGCCGGACCCAGTGGAGAAAACACAGGGGGAAAAGGCAATCAGTCTGGTCGGGCGCACATAGGACCTAAACCTCCCCGACTCCAATCTCCCAATACTTTGGATAGCCTGTTCGGAGAAGCCCAGATGAGAAGCTCCAGTCGTTGCCCCGATCTGGAAGGAGTGACCCCCAAAGTCCCTACCTGGAATGCCCAGCTGCTCCAGCGCCATCCGAATGACCCTAATAAATTGAAATCTAGACAGATAACTCCCATCAACAGAGGACCCGTAGCAGGTGGGTGAACCGAACAATAACCTTGGAAGCACGAGACAGGGCATACCCCCGATTCCGAGATTGCCCGAATGGTGACCCAAAACCCATGGCTGTAAACATTGGTTTTTCAGCGCCGCAAGAGGAACCGAACCACCCCTTCCATGCTTGATACATCCATAAAGAAAATCCCACCCTGGCACCCGTTTACTGGAACTCACCAACTCCCCGATCCTCAGAGCCCCAAAAAAGGCAAACGTAAATGCCACCTGGAACAACTGTACTTCAAAATCCGAGAGACAAATCTGACAAATCTGCCTGAGACTGACGCCGGCGAACACCGCTTGGCCTCCCAAAACCAGAGCAGGCACAATAGACCCTGGACCCAGTCCTCAACCGAGGCAAAGTACCTGATCTCCCATTCCATGGCCAACCAGTCCCCCCACGTCTTACCATACTGGGACCGGTGAGGGATCCAGAACCCTTCCTCAAAACCCTCGAGCAGCAAGGCAGCCACCTTCCTCTTCTTATAAAGGCTTAGCCAGGGGCGCATCACATAGACGTCCACTGGCGTGCTCGCCCTTAGTTCCCAATGCTTCCCTTTTGTCACCAGATCAGCCCAGCTTAAAGCAGCGGGAAGCGGGGTGGGAACCCCGCACCCCGAGCACTAGTGTTTAAATCTACAGCCAGCGCCGAACTTACACTGGTTGTCATTGTACTGCCAATAACATCCCGCTCTGGGCTGACCAGCCTACGTGGAGGGCGAAGTCGCCGCACCAGCTCTTGACAAATGACAAGATTCCTCCTTGGCATGAGGCTGGGTGAGTCATGATTGCCAGCCACAAACCAATGTCCATTTGGTCCCAGTCCATGGAATGGCGGACCGACTAACTGTTCATTGTACCGCCACCATCCCAGCCCCCCGTAGACCCGACACACATTCCAAATAACATCCTGTAGCAAAAAAGGGCAGAGCATTTTTCTAGTGCTTTTTCCCTGATCACGCTGGCCAGGATGGAAAAGGCCCAAATCCAGTTACCAAATGGGAGGAGGGAATAAATCTCCACAGACTCCCCTTTCCAAATCTTTTCCCACACCTCTGACTTCAAGTGTAGGCCCAGTGGGCCAGACCAACACATGTAAGCCGCTCCATGGGGGGCTAGGGCCACCTCACAATTGGAGGTTGACGCCGCCACCACAGGATTCTCAGGCAACAGAACTTGCGGCGTGGGAGCTGGGCCCTGAGAGGACCTCCTTCCAGGGGATGGGGTGAACGTAGCGACTCCAGGAGGAACACCCACCCAGCCAGTCCGAATCTGGCTATCCACAGAAGACAAAGGAGATGCAGAGTGAGTGCTAAGCTCCCAGGAATCCAGAAAATCCAACATACTTTTAAACAAGGTCACCCCAGTCTTGAGACCCCCCAGTGCCTGCGCCCCCAAGGCCCACCCCCTCCCTGCTGGAATACTCACGATGGACGCAAGAGAAGTAGGTAACAGAGAAACTGTGCCAAGACCCCCAGGCTGTGCCGGCTCCAAGGGAACCACAACCGCAGGAAGGACCGTGCCAGTCACGGTGTTGGAAGACAGGGTGGGAGGCTGTACAGGAGTGACCTGTGAAGACAGGAAATGTAAGTGAGATTACAGCCCACCCCAGCCGACTAAGTCCCAACCACAGAGGAGGTGGAAGGAAGCCCAATAGGGACAGGTCCAGGAGAGACAGAGGCGAATGCAAAAGGGGAAAGATTGGGGCTGTCAGACTCATTAGCCGACCCAGGATCCATGCCTTGCCCTCCTAACCCCCAGATATAGCTGAAGCCCTCCTACTAGAGTACTGCCTGGCTGAGTATGCTGGGGCTGGAGACTGCACCCCCGACGTCTTCTGTGTAGGCTGCAAAGACCCCTGTCCAGCTGGGGACCCTGGCGAAGTAGTGCGGGCTGCCATGATCCGCCGCACTATCCGCGACGTCCTGGAGGTGAGAGAAGTGGATGCTGGGGCAGCAGAAGCAGGCAGGGCCACACTACCCATGCTCGCGGCCGCATGGCGCCCAGCCCGCGAGCCTGCTAAAGGGATCATTTTCCTCCCCCCAGCACCTGGAGTACTCAAAGCTGCCATCTGTCCGTCCCTAGTGAGCGTGGGGACCGTGGAGGCAGGGCTACTCCACGTAGCTGGTCTATACGGCTTGCGGCGGCATGACGGTCGGCCCGCAAGCCTGAGACTGGGCTCTTGCTCCTCCCCTGAGCCCAGTCCTCATGAAAGGGACTTTGGGAGAAGTCTCAGACAAGTGTTGATTTTATTCTATTTGATTTATTTATTTTTTGTTTTACACACTAGTATTTTGGGGTGTTGAGTATAAAGCTAAAAGAGAAACCGTCAGATCATGGACTTGCTAGAAGTATACACGCTCTGATGGAATGGTCCTCACTACGGACACACCATTAACCAGGATACCTGAACCAAATTAAAGCAGAAAAGGCAACATTTATTGTAAAATAAGATTAACTCCTTAAGGACACATGACATGTGTGACATGTCACGATTCCTTTTTATTCCAGAAGTTTGGTCCTTAAGGGGTTAAAATAAAAATAATAATTTTTAAAGCAAATCAGTTCATCGATGAAGATATAGTTCCTCCAGAGGTTCATCATATCCATAGGAGGATTGTTATTGTTTAAATGTGTAATAAATGTTTTCTGACTCCTTAAACAAATTAACCTTACGCACCCCCATACATGTATTTATAGACTGACAAATACATCATAAAACTATTTTTAAAAAAACATTAAAAAGAGATGAATGTTACAAATCAGCTAATTATCTAATTGTTTGGTTGCTGAGGGGGCATTTTGAAAGCATGTACTCTGTTAATTAATTAGTTATTTATAGATGGCCTCCACTGTCAACAAAGATATAGCTCCCTGGAGACACTGTGCTCATGAGTTATATGACTTAATATATACATGTGTATAAACATTGAGGCCATAATCATCAGTAAGGGCGTTCCCCAGATTGCTGCAACATAGCTTACATGGAACTTCTAACAAAGTACAGTTTCCATAAATTGACACTTTTATTCATTTTTATTTATTAAATCATAAATTCCTGTAGAATAAACAATCCTGCTTGTGAAAGGTACGAACTATTTAAAAAACTGCATGCATGTTTTTTTTTTATTAACAGGAGAGCAATTTATATATATATAAAGAGAGAGAGAGAGAGAGAGAGAGAGAGAGAGAGAGAGAGGTTTTGTTTAACAGATATAAACTCAGTTTTAAGCACAGATTCTGCCCTATCTGAATGTTCTATGATATGCAGTTTATATAATAGAAAAGCGATTTAGGCAGTGATCATTTATCATGCCCGCCTACATTGAATCCACTATTTAAAGATAAATGGGGAGTGCAATATGCCAATTTTAATGTAGCAATATATTAGTAATATGGATTCATCTGTGATGAAATAATCTCACTGCAGTTCCCCCGTGCGGTCACTGAGAGATTAAACTCTTGTAATAATCTGCAAATATCGCATACATAAAAAGAGAAACATTCCTCTCTTCCCATGTTGACATTACTGTTAAACATGATGCTTATTGTATTATCACTGTTTCTCGAATTCCTGGAGCAGGAGATAAAGGGTATCAGAATCTGCACACACTGGGTAAGAAAACCGAGGCAGTTAGGAATTCAGACTGAGCTACATTCAATGGCAAATGCCACTTCTGTGATTATTGGCTGATAGGTGAGTTGCCCAGTTGCACCGTGCCTTTTACATAGCCAACATAAACAACATTTATCTATGGATACAAGGGCCTGCTACATATTGCATCTCTTGGCTGCTTGATTAACTTCTGGTGGAGCTGCAGGTCAGAATTTCCCTTCTACGGTCACCTACATGCCTGCGAATGAATGAATGAATAATAGTGCTTATACCCCCTGTGACAAACTCCCCTTTTTCAGGGAGTTTGCCATGAGGTTTTGGAGGGGACTGCATGCCAGCCTCCTGCCCTGTTACTATGGCCCCTTTAATTTACTGTGATTAAGACTACAATTTGTGCATATTGGAATTTAGCACAATGCCCCTATAAACTTTTGAAGTGGTCGAAGTGGAACTTCGAACTACCGAACAGCCGGACCACACACAAGTGGAGTGTGCAGTCAATTTACCTCCTAGGCTGGGAGTTAACTGCAGCCAAATTGCCGAACAGCTGGGTGGTCGCCGGTTGTATAGTCGAACACGTGGTGGCGGCCATCTTGTTTAGTCGAACGTATTCAGTGGTGTTTTGTTGTCAAGTTCATGGAACTCAAATCGGACAAGCGATGGCACGAACACCACTGAACTTTACCTTCTTTGGAACTTCGCCACTTCGCCGGGAGTTGAAGGATGTTCGACAATTCACACGCCACTTTAACATTGGCTATTTGCACAAACGGCCCCCGTTCGTGCATTCAAACTGAACTTAGCATTGGAAATAGACTGCACAGCCTAATTCTCTGGATCTGCTTTGGGCATGAAAATGTGTGTGAGGTTGGTCAAAAGAGACTTCCAGGAATTTCCTGAACTCCTGCTCTGATCTGGGTGATTTTTGGATATGTTATTCACCCAGATCAGGGCTATCCATGGATGTAGAATGGGGATATGTTGCAGTTTTGGGGTGTTTCTGTACATTGGGTAAAAATGTGTGTTTTCTGCCTGTGGATAATTAAGATAGTCTATTGTATTTGTTAATTGTATCACAGGCAGAGGGGAGGGTTTGTGTACAGTAACTGGGAGTGTTCAAGTGAATTTTATGCCCTGTGCCCCACAAGGTCCACCTGGGCGGTAACCTTGTGGGGAAATACTGTACAAAAGAAGTAGCTGTACCATTAAACCTTCAGTTCTACTTCACCCTCCATCTAGAGTCCTGTCTCTTATTGGGGGAATCTGCTACAAGGGATTTCTAAGCTCTTCATACTCCCATCATGCTCCTAAGCTTCCTGTTCCTGCTTCACTCTCTGGGGAAAGAGAGGTTCACCCACTGGAACCTGGAGCCTTGTCCAGGGTGGGTAGAAGATGGCGAGACTCCAACCAAGCTGCGGCAGTTCGTGGGGTCTGCAGTGCTTATGGTGTCAAGTGGAGTGCTTGAACCCTCAGGAAGTGCTAGGAGCATCCGTCAATGGAGGTACCCAGTCGGGGTGCCAGGTTATCCGTTACACCCCCAGCTTTCAGTCTGCTTAACTAATATATTTTAAAAAACACAAACGTGTTTCAGCTAGCTGCGAAAATGAGATCTTTCTACATTTTTTCATTCTAAACTCTGTCCTTTTTAGATCAAGTGTCCTATCAGAAAAGAGAGTGCAAGCCTTGCAGGATTGTGTGCTTATGTCCAGTCAAAGTTAGTACTTGCTGATGTTTGTCCCTGTGGAGTGAAACTCCCATCATGCTTAGTTAATGCCTGTATGAGATTGTTGGGAGTGCAAATCAATAAGAGCTGTAATTGCTAAGTTACACAATGTCTTTCTAACCAGTTTCCATGGACACAAGTCCAAATACGCTCAATCAGAGGTCAGTTAAATTTGGACAGAAATTTTGTCCTGAAATGTTCTTATAGCAGTTCAGAGTTCGTCCAGTGTTTATATGTGTTTTACTGAGCTCCACAGGATAATACAACTCACAGTAATTCTCATGTTTCAGGATAATACAACTCACAGTAATTCTCATGTTTCATGATAATACAACTCACAGTAATTCTCATGTTACAGGATAATACAACTCACAGTAATTCTCATGTTACAGGATAATACAACTCACAGTAATTCTCATGTTACAGGATAATACAACTCACAGTAATTCTCATGTTTCAGGATAATACAACTCACAGTAATTCTCATGTTACAGGATAATACAACTCACAGTAATTCTCATGTTACAGGATAATACAACTCACAGTAATTCTCATGTTTCAGGATAATACAACTCACAGTAATTCTCATGTTTCAGGATAATACAACTCAGTAATTCTCATGTTACAGGATAATACAACTCACAGTAATTCTCATGTTTCAGGATAATACAACTCACAGTAATTCTCATGTTACAGGATAATACAACTCACAGTAATTCTCATGTTTCAGGATAATACAACTCACAGTAATTCTCATGTTACAGGATAATACAACTCACAGTAATTCTCATGTTTCAGGATAATACAACTCACAGTAATTCTCATGTTTCAGGATAATACAACTCACAGTAATTCTCATGTTACAGGATAATACAACTCACAGTAATTCTCATGTTTCAGGATAATACAACTCACAGTAATTCTCATGTTTCAGGATAATACAACTCACAGTAATTCTCATGTTACAGGATAATACAACTCACAGTAATTCTCATGTTTCAGGATAATACAACTCACAGTAATTCTCATGTTTCAGGATAATACAACTCACAGTAATTCTCATGTTTCAGGATAATACAACTCACAGTAATTCTCATGTTACAGGATAATACAACTCACAGTAATTCTCATGTTTCAGGATAATACAACTCACAGTAATTCTCATGTTACAGGATAATACAACTCACAGTAATTCTCATGTTACAGGATAATACAACTCACAGTAATTCTCATGTTTCAGGATAATACAACTCACAGTAATTCTCATGTTTCAGGATAATACAACTCACAGTAATTCTCATGTTACAGGATAATACAACTCACAGTAATTCTCATGTTTCAGGATAATACAACTCACAGTAATTCTCATGTTTCAGGATAATACAACTCACAGTAATTCTCATGTTACAGGATAATACAACTCACAGTAATTCTCATGTTTCAGGATAATACAACTCACAGTAATTCTCATGTTTCAGGATAATACAACTCACAGTAATTCTCATGTTTCAGGATAATACAACTCACAGTAATTTTCATGTTTCAGGATAATACAACTCACAGTAATTCTTATGGTGTGTCATGCAGTCTGACCGCTGTAGCTATGCAACTCTCAGCAATAAAACTCACAGTGATGTGCAGTTTATATGGATGTATCACAGAGCTCCAAATCAATAAAACTCTCAGCAATGTTCAGTGTAAATGAGTTCATCACAGTGCTCCAAAACATTAAAGCTCTTGGTAATGTGAAATAAGCCCCTCACAGAGCTCCAAAGTAACACATGAATGTGCATCACATGGTGGAAACCAGGGAACAAAAAGATGTTGATTATTTGTACATTAATGTGATAAAGTGTGAATCACCTAATGACATATGACTGTACCCCTCCATAGATTGGGACTTAAATTCTCTCCAGCCTCAAGTTTGTGTTCAGTATGATACTCCATGGGCCAAATATGTCCTCTGACTCCACTTTGTCCCATCAGCAAAACAAGAGGGCCTTGATCTACACCCATGGATGACTTGTATCAGTATACATCACACAGACACACCACCCTCTCTGCTCCCCATTCTCTGAGCGAGAGGACAAGCTCTTGTTTTTAATGCTTTAACCAGACACATGGATCAATCATATCTGGAAACTAGGATGTGGTTAAACAAAACACGGGGCCATTCAATATCACAACACAAAGCTATCAACTAATCAACATCACTTGATGTTAATAAAACAGTACATTTTTATTATGTGAGGTGGAGTGACCCACATTAGTGTAGTTTTATATTGTCTTTCAAACCTAATATATACACCTATTTTTACTATCACTTAATGTTAGATTAGGCAAAAAAAACATGTAAGCCCCTCACCTGGCAGGGAAAACACTTATCAAG
Source organism: Pelobates cultripes (assembly GCA_933207985.1). Lineage (NCBI taxonomy): Eukaryota > Metazoa > Chordata > Amphibia > Anura > Pelobatidae > Pelobates > Pelobates cultripes. The sequence continues at coordinate 1,953,813 of OW240924.1, read as the reverse complement.
CTCTATACAATGGAACACCCAATCAGAAACAAATCGGGCAGCGCCTGCATCACATTCATCACCTGATTGTCCACCTTTTCTCTTTCTGAGAAGAGAAGCAATTTGTAATACTGATTCCATTTCTGCCATGAGACCACTGTCACCTTAAACTTAACTGCATTTCAGGCCTATATAGTAAGGATGGCATAGAGCCTTTTACAATAGATGTTTTTAGGAAATATCTCTCTTCATAGGCTGCGAGGGTCCACAGGTCTGATGTGTTTTCTGCCATCCTTTCAGGTAATCTATCAATTATGTATTTGTCACATCACAGTCCAGAGTCAGCAGGTTCTTACCTGGAGCACTGAAGGTTTTAAGAAAGATCCCAGATTCATACGTTGATCCCACACACCACAGAATGGTTTAGGATTAAGGCAGATTCCACTGTTTCTGAAACAATGACTACATTGTCATTGTGGACTCCAACAACATCTCTCAGTTTTATCAACTAAACTCCACATTTTCATGCATTAAATTTAGATCTGGAGAAAAGCTGCAATTCGTCTGATTTTAGGTTGATTGGCTGATAACTCTAATTCCAGAAATGTAGGCAAGGATCAAGATCCAAACAATTGCAATGGCCCAGCATGTTTGTTTTCATTCATGATTCTGAATTCCACACACGGCACCAAAAACAGAGATAATTGGTGGGACAAAATGTGATTGATGGCTAAGTGAGAAGTGAAAAAAGGAGAAATAGTTAAAGTAACCTATATTTCTATATTATATATTTAATAATACAGGAGGAGAGGTAAAAAACCCAAATCTTTATAAATAAAGATTTGGGTTTTTTACCTCTCCTCCTGTTTTTCATTATATTGGTTACTTTTTCTCAACTGATCTGTGAACCAAATGGCAGGAAAATATTACTATCAGTGTACTAAAAACATATTTATAATAATTATATTTATATTATTATATTTATATAGTGTATATATTTTGCTGTACACTGAGTTGCCAATTTTCACACCAATTTGGTTTGCTTGATTTATTTTCCATATCTACTATTCACTACCTAAAATTCTGTTGAGCCAAGCATCTATATGACTGAAATTTGTCTGTCCCAATAATTTTTTGATTTTCAGAAAAAAATGGTTGGAAAAATGGTTGGTTAGGATGTTCTCACCCTGGACAATTTGGTATATATTTCAATGTGGGATTGGAAATTATGGACTATAGAGTCAGTGCCAAGCTACTTGTGTTTTTATATATTGGAATGCTTGGCCTGAATTTGTGGGAGGTGCTTATGGACCTTTAAAAGGGACTCACCCCTTCCCTACCCTACCGTGATTGGTCTGACGAGCTGCAGGCTGATGAGACTGTCTGGTTCAGTACAGAACCATCTACTTCCAATTCAAAGGTCATCAACACAAACTGCCTAAGGGCCAAACAAGCTAGTCTTGGCCTAGTGTGGCCCAGACAAGTATTTGTTTTACCTCACTCTAGTAAACAGCCACCTCATTAGAAGCTCATGGGGCACTGCCACATCCAGCCCAGCCACGGCTTCTATAATTGTTGTTTTTTTTCAATAAAACCGTAAGTTTGTCTGTTTAGCCATTCAGATATGGCAAATTTTTACTAGTAACGCAAATTCAGCCTATTTCAACCGTACATAGCATGCCTCATTCTGTTTACTGTATTCAGCAGTAATGCCTCATTCTGCTTACTGTATTTGGCAGCGATTCCTCATTCTGCTTACTATATGTGGCAGCAATGCCTCATTCTGCTTACTGTATTTTGGCCCACACTAGGCCATAGCGACTTTTATCATATACATTTTTGTTAGTCACCCTGCAATTTAATATTTTGCTCTACATTTTTAAGTTTTATGTTTGCCCTGGGTATTCATGCACGTTTTGAGCCTTCATTATTTAGTAATTTTGTGGCTAGGTGTTGCAGCTGACTGTCTAAATTTATGTCAGGCCCAAACTTGGGCGTATACATGTGGTAAAGGAAATAAAATATAAACTTGTATATACATTCTCTGTACACAAAATGTAAAATTCTTCTAAATGTCTTAAATCTTCTTACTAAATGACCTCAGATTCATAAAACGGTATCATATGCATTTCAGTTCGTCACCCTACATTTTAATGTGTGTCTGTCCTCTGTCCTCTGGGTATTGGGGTACTCATTGGGCCAACAATGAGTTTAGTACATATGCCCCAAGGGACAGATTGCATGCATTTAATTATTTAATTCCCTGCACTTCTCTTGTATGCACTGTGATCCTTGTCTGCAGGTAGCACGGTCCTCTTGGGCCCAAAAATGCACAGTCTTTTAAGGCAACTTATTTCCAGTCACTTTATTGTTAAACTCCACAAAGAGAGCAGCACATGAAAAACAAAAATGTAACAAAATCCTATAAACAAAAACCTAACTCGGTCTGAGCACTAACTGACATCAAGTTCCCTCTCTCTCAAGGGTTTAATCTATAACAAAAACAAGTGGTTTCACCAATCTAGCGTCTTTTCCAGCTCTCAGCACTCCAGTGTTTCTGACAGCCTGCTGCTTCCCTTTCTACACTCCCAGTGCTCCAAGCCAGCCTTGACTGCTTCCCTTTTGCACTCCCAGTGCTCCAAGCCAGCCTTGACTGCTTCCCTTTTGCACTCCCAGTGCTCAGTCTCCTTGACTCTCTTACTGGAGAGAACAGCCTCACTCCTACCTGCTTCCAGGGAGGAAGCCAGCAATCCCTCTTCACCTGGCTAGCAGGGAGGGGTTTATTCCCACTGCTACAGCTGATTATCTGCAGCTGAGCAGTGGGTTGGAGACAGCTCCAAAAAACTCTGGCCTGGACATTATTTCCCCCAGTTGTGTATAAACTGAGGAGTGGAGCATTGGCCCACCCTGCTCTCCAAATGCTCCACCCCAGGGGCCCATAACTAAACGGTGGATTGTGTTGCCTACAACACATACTACACATACTCCCCCTGGGGTTAAATGTTATAGGCCTATCTGCCTTCACTTTATCACAGTACGTAGTGGGGAATCGCGATGCAGCATAATACATAAACTAACCCCATTCAACCCTCCAAATAATGACAGACAACGTAATATGGATGAAACAGGCCACAGCATTTATTATAACATATGATAAATACTGTATAACACATCCATAATTTATTTAATAATTTCTCTTCTTTTCTGTAACCAAAACGATCAACATAAATAACCATAACTTAACATATATACAACTTAACACATAGTGTCATTCAGTGAACCCAACTGTCCTTGCCAATAAACTGACCATGCGCCTATGTCAACCCTCGGCATAAACTAATTTCCATCCAGTGCCTACCACCAGCCAACCTTATCCACGATCAATGGGCACGAGATCCCAGGTAACCTAAGGTTAACCCTTTAGAGCAGGGGAGGTTGAGACCTGAAAACGTGTTCATCTCATTCCATATCCTTAAACGTAACCCCTCAAACTTAATTGGCAAGGCCATACCCCCACAAACCCTGCTGTTTTACACCTAAAGCAGCAGGGTATCCCACCAAAACCACCCACGGTCTGTTCCACCACTTCCTGTAAGGCGAGATTTAAAAGGTCGAGCCCGACCCCCATTAAGTGCGCTCCATCCCCTCGAAATAGATTGGTCGCTTCCCATTCAAAAACCCTATGGTGAACCGGAATCCTCCGAACACCCAAAACAAACTGAGAAACCCACCTATTCAACTTACGGCGGCAGGGTTCTATGGCACTCTGGTTCCAGGCGCACCGCCAGAAGTTACGGGCAATAACTTCGGACCAAACCAGGCGCACGTTGGGAAACAAAACTAAAATGCGCGCCAAGTCCCGCTTCACGGCAGACACCAAATCCCAAATGGGCACCGAACCCAGGTCATTATCTCACAGATGGATCACCAGGACACTCGGAACCCCCAGGAGGCAGGACAACTAAATCACCTCAGGAAGAAGCCACACCCACCTCATTCCCCTCATACCGAACCACGAACCTCTGCTTCAGAAGACGTAAAACCACTCGCCTCCAGGCCAGACCGCTGCACGCTGCCTGGCCCAATAAACATAGGAGTGTCCCATGATCCAAATCCTGGGGGGAACCGAATCTGCGGAGAGAAATCAAGTCAGGAGACCAGCTGGGGGAACATAGGAAACATAACGTCCTGACTGCCATGTCACAATTTCTTGAACCACCTGCACTGGCATGCTAAATCTAGAGCCCTCAGTATGAAAGGAATGCCCCCAGAACTCATTGCCATCAATTCCCAGAAATTCCAGCCCTAAACTGAACACCCTAATAAACCAGAAATGAGAAAGAAAACAACCATCCTCATGCACCAGAAGGGGAAGAGCGGGAGAAGAGCGTAAGGAACAATACTCTCCAAAGGATAAAACAGGACACATGCCGGAACCCAGCACAGCCCCCAGTCGGACTCATTTGCCCCTCCCCAAGACATCAGTCGAACGGTGAATCCTGAAGGAAATTTGATCAGCAGTGCAAGTAATGTCCCCAAATAGCAATCCCCCCCACCTGCTGATGACTGGCTCACACCAGCATCCCAATCCACATGGCACCAAAGAATGCCAGGGAAAAAGCCAAGCAAACAGATTAGCCAAGAGAGCACCCGAAACTGGATGCCTCAAGTCTTATGAGGACACTCCCCGTCTCAAACCTTTTGGGGCTAGTGTACTATAAACGCTTTGGTAGCGTCTTCCCAACCCTACAACTTGAACAGGAAGCTGAGCTCTGCAAAGTGCGCAGAAATGGCTGAGGGGGACAACCCTGCAGCCTCCCAGGCCCCCCAGGAGATGTACCAGACACTGCAGGTGAGCAGGTGAAACCCGGAAACCCCCATGGGAACCCATCCCATTCCCTCACACCTTGTTATAGTGGACCCATGTGGTGACGAGACTGATCCACGGACCAACTCCATCAATCTGTCAGGCCCAACGACCACATCTCTGCTGGGTACGGGACTACCCACAACTTCGGCTTGCGGAGCCACTGCCCGAAACACGTCCCACTGTGAACAAGAGAGAGCATCGGCGATCACATTGCGAACATCCGGGATATGTACAGCCCTACAAGACACATTAAGCTCCAAACAGCGCAGAACCAAGCACCGCAGCAAGCATACCATGGGGGGGGGGAGCAGTCAATTGATTAATAGCCTGCACCACCCCCAAATTGTCACAATGGAAAACCACCCTTCTGTCCTCGAGCAGGGGACCTCACACCTCCAAAGCCACCAGAATGGGGAAGAGCTTCAGAAAAGCCAAGTTCCACATGTGCCCTGCCGTGTGCCAAGACTCTGGTCATGAGTCAGCACACCATTTTGAGCCCAGAATAGTCCCAAAACCCACAGAGCCAGTCGCATCGTTACACAGATGGAAGTCAGCAATAGAAAAATCCAGGGCCTGCCAGTAAGTCCTACCATTATATGAGGCCAAGAAGGAATCCCAGACTGCCAGGTCAGCCCGCCAGGGCCGCGTAAGCCGGATAAAGTGCTGCAGGCAAACGCATTGCGTTTACGAGTATCGGGGTCATTGCCCTTAGTCCCCATATGGGCCATCTCTTATATTGATTGGGCCCTGGGCAAGCATTTGATGGAGCCCCCTTACCCCCACTCCCTGACATGCAATCACGGTCTTCACTTCCCAACGCAGTAGCGGAACCATTTTCCCATGTTTTTGTATAGAGTATGTTTGTGTAAATGTAGGGGTGTGTTTGTATGTGGTGTTGGTGTTTGAATGGAAGCATGCATCTATGTGTAGTTTTTTTGTTTTTTTTAATGCTGGGGTGTGTTTATATATATTTTTGTTTTGTTTTGTTTAACACACACAGACATACTGACTCACACAAACACTGACACACACATGCAAAGTTTACTCTGGCAATCCAGCCCCCTCCTGACAGCCTCCTCTACCTTCCTCCCACACGGCTTCATTCTATCTGGGAGGAAGTGACTCATGACAGTAATTTCCTCCCAGCCTGCTGCAGTAAAACAAGGGGGCTTCCGGTGCAGCCGCAGCATCAGGCTTTGGGCAAATAAAAAAAATTTTTGCGGACAGCGGGGCCCACGCGGTAGCTGCTTTAGGCCCCCCAGAGCAAGTGGCCCAGGGCGGCTGCCCCGTTTGCCCCGCTTTAAAGATGGCTGTGGCCCCCATGTCCCCTTTCTTGCCAGTTTTGCCCCGCGTGAAACAGCGGGAGGCAGGATGGGCCCCACCGCAACTGGACCACTCATGCTTAAATCGGCACGAGGACCCCCACTTGCAATGACTGTCGTTGAACTTCCAACAGCCCAGCCTCTGGTTGGGGGCCAATGGGGAGGAGGATGTGCCCTCACCGCCCCCCAAGAAAGGATGAAAAGTGCCCTGCTGGGGGGCTGGACTGGTCATAATCGAAAGCCAGAGGCCAATATCCATCTAGTCCCACGACAGCGAGGGACGCACTGTGTCAGAATATTTATATCGGCAGAAATTTTGTGCTAAAATAGAAATTAAAAGTGTATATTGCCAGAGTCACTCAGAACAGAGCGGACTCCATTTTGGATCCTTAGGCCAACAAAGATACATAATTTCTTCTTACTTTCTGTAAGTAGCCACTAGCCTGAGCTAAGGAATGTATTACATAAACAAGCTAAGTGATAAGCAATTAAGCAGGGGGATGGAATGCTCTGTTTAAATGTTAATGGAATAGATGCATTATATAAACACAGACACTAGTGACAGAGAAGACTAAGTAATTAATTTTACTTTCTAAATTTTACAAGGTCCCATTGTAAGTAAGGGGTGAAATTGAGTTTAGAACTGTCAATTTTAGAAATTATGATCAAAGTAGTTGCCACAAAGACTGAGACAAACGCTTTGAACTGACAGCAAATTTAAGTTATGGTAGTCATTTTAGATAAGCCAAATGAGGTCAAAATCATCATCAGGAAAAGTTAACTCTTTCCTGGATAGAAAGGTTTAGTAAGGTGAGACTGCCCTCTATGGACCAAATACCTAAATTGCAATCTGCAGGTTGAACACACCTACAGTTTCCTATTGGCTTTATCAACTAATGACGTACAGAGAGTCTGGCCCTTTAAAAGTTAGGACACTCTTTGACACTTAGAATTTTACTCTGACTTTCTAACCAACATCACTTTTCTCTATTATTTTCCACACCTCCACACAACCAATCATATTTCTGGGACTTCCTACTCTTCTGACGAGAAAATCTACATAACTGGTAATTATGCTGGTTTTATTTAATTAATTTAAATTAATTAAAAATGTACTAATAGCATGATATATGACTGGATAAATCACAGTCAGATTTCAATATTTAGATATCTTAGTTAACTAAAGCATATATAGTTATAAACATTCCATTCTGCAGGTGGAATTAAGAATAATTATATATTAATGTGATATTATCACGTGTTAGCATACCGCTATTTTTATCCAGGTGTATTGATTTGCTCTAACATAAGATAAGATATCTTTTTAGGCAAATTAAAATTTGGCTTATAGAATCTGGTAGGTTATTCTTATTGGATGGTTCCAGGAAATGATTAATGAGCTGGTTCGAATGTTATTTTAATTGAAAATCACAGGAGAATAGGATACTATATGCCTAGGAGGATCTAGCCAGCATTGAAAGGGTTACTCAGTTGATTTAATTGTTAGCCAAGGTTTTTGCTGAGCTTTGTGAAGTTTTGTAGCTTTGTAATGTGTTTAGCCATTGCCATTGTATTACATACTTATATTATACTAAATATTCACTGATTATTATCATGCATGTTGCCTAATAATATTATTATTTAATTTGTCACAATCAATTAAATCTATTTTTATAACAAATTGTGATTTTATTTGTATGGAATACATTTCACTTACATGATAATGATCTCTAAGATCTAAGAGAATTGAAATAGTGGGCAATTCTCGACTGTTTAATACTATCATCCCATAAATATCCCTACAACTGCAAGCCGCTGCCGAAACTGCTCATCGTACCTCCACCAAGCCAGCCCCCCGTAGGTGCTACAAACGTTCCAGATCGTATCCTGATAACAGAACAACGTGGAGCACTTCTGGAGAGACTTCTCCCCCACCACGCTGTCCAAAATAGAGAATGCCCGAATCCAATTCCCAAAAGTTTGGGGAATCTTCCAATAACGGTACTTTTTCCTATCCTTTTTGGACTCCTTACTGTCTTTTTCCACCACGAGAGGAGCTTCCTCCAAGGGCAGGAGGGAAAATATTTCGACAAACTTCCCTTTACAAATTTTTCTCCCATCTCTTGCTTCAAATGCAAGCCCAGAGGACCAGACCAGCACATGTAGGCTGCACCACATGCCACGTCCAAAACACCCACCTCGAGACAAGCGTCGCCCATATTTATACCAGCATTTGACACTGCGGGTACAGGGGGACCAAGGGGCGACAGGGGAAACGGACCATTACCCCCCATGGATAAGGGCCCGGGGGGGGCAAAGACTGAACCGCAGGAGGGAGCTGGGCGGGGAGCCAAACCAAGGTTTCCCCCCGAACCGCTGCCCCCAGGGACAGGGGACAGGGGAAACAGAGCCATGGGAGTTTTCCTCACTGGCAGAGGAGGCTCCCAACATACTAGGGGATCCCCCTGGACTCCCAACGGCGGTATCCAGGTACCCCGCGTGGTCCTCGCGGGCCTACTCACCACTGGGGCCCCAGTCTGAGCCCTGCCGTCCCACCGGCCGCAGGGGGGCCTGGCATGATGGAATGATGGCCTGGAAAGGGTCACCCGCGGTCCACCACCACCGGCCCGCAATCCACTGGATTGGCCCCGCAGCATTAGAAGGCCACACATCCGGCCTGGTAGGAGCAGGCTGCCCCATCCACGGGCGGTAGTTGGCCGTAAAGCCCAGCCTGGGGTAGGAGCTCCAGAGACATGGTCCTGGTGAGGCCGGGCTCCTACTCCTCAGCCTGGCTGTCGGGTGAGAACGCTGGCCGGTACTAGTGTGGCCCCCAGGAGCATTGTCCACCGGGGAGGCAGCACGGGAGGCAGCAGGGGGTGCTCCAGGGGGAAGTAGACCATGGGGGGGGGCCACACCAGTAGCCATACCTTGAGTAAGGTGAGCAAATTGCTCCCTAAGTTGCCGGCCACCATCCAGCGCTGCAGCAGCCCTGAGAAATGCCAAGATCGCCTCAACATCTATCCCTCAAGCTGGTAAATCTGACAGGCCCAGGACAAACAGGAGCAGGAGGACAGGAAACTGTGTTCTGGCCCGAATCCCAAGTGGCACTAACCCACTAACTCACATAGAACATAATCCCACCCACACATTCTTCCAAACCACTCCCACGCATCTATCCCCACACTCATACATGTGCCCTTGTCCGCTTAGCAGCACTATCTCCCCAGGGCCGTGTCTACTGCTTTTGCATTCCCTCACTTTCTAGCACCACCCTATGGTCTACATGCATCAGGAACATCATTCAGTCATGTTTAGTTTAAGCAATGACGTTTTATATCTGATGGTAATATTACTGAGATATTCTAGCATTATTCTACCATTTCCTGTGGCTTTCAACCCTAAGCTTCCATGTCAGCTGTGTATGCATAAGTATTTATCATCCTCCTAAGCATTCCACATGTAGGTCTTTTTAATGTATGTCTTATATCTCCTGTCTTTTCCTATGTATTATTACGGCCATCACAGCCAGTAGCTTGTTCAGCCACTGTGGCATTCTAGAGGCCTCTGTTCCCGTTTTGATTCTGTCTTCTGACACCACATTTTATTGGGCTCAGTGTATATGTATTGTATGATGTTTTATAAGTGTTTATATACAATTTCTGTTTTTTTCACCATTTTATAAACTAGATGATTATTCGTAACTATCGGGTTCTCTAGCATCTCATCACCAATATGTCTTAGTTACATACACAAACTCCACAACCATTATCTGATTCACATCCTACCTTCACCCGCATTAATCCCAACACAACCTGCACAGCCACCCTGAAACTTGGGATTCAAATCGGGTTACGCATATTTCCTACTCTTGGCATCACTATGCCTTTAAAACGTATGTTCATATGCCCTGTAATGGGCAACCTGCCACACGCTAATTCGGCACCTCGTTTGGGCATTTCATTGAAAACATTTATAGATTTGGGATTGAGAATATAATGTCTTGTTTTAGGTTCTGGGTAATACATTTATAGGCACCTAGTATACGGATATCATTATTTTAGAGTTATGTAGCGGTAATATTTCTTCTATCTGATTGTCATAATGCCACAAACAGGTATTACCTTCAATGTGACATATTAGATGAGTTGCGATAGAAGATACGCCTTGAGCCACACTGCCTATATTTACAAATGCATTTCTGTACAGTCTATGGCTTTGCTTACAAACATATTTATGTGTCATGTCTAATCATATTTTGCGATTTCCCTAAATATGAATGCATGGTTTAACACTACAGCTCCTGTCTGCGAATAAATGGACCTGTGGCTTGCCGGGATGCCATTAGGCCTGTACATGTGAGATACAGTGGTACTCACGAGGTCTTGCTAGCATCTATTTCCTTATGTCTTATCAAAATAATACTCTTTTACAGGTTATCGATTCAGAGCATCTTTTGCTCTTCAGACCTCTCACCCACATGTCAGTTATGGTTCTTTCCATAGGTTATAGATCTCTCTTTCTCCTCTCTGCCTCCTTTAGGGGATACTGCAGATTTCAGTTACAGGTAACAACCATATAATACAGAACTAAACAAACTTATATGAATTCAGATATGTTTTTAGCCACGATGGCTCCCTCGCAATATATACTTTTTTTTTTAATGAGTAGGTTTTACTGGCTTGTAGGGATCTAGGGGACCAATAGATGTTAAGTCAATGGCATCTCTGCCTTGGAGTTGGTGGTCCTGCGAGGCCAACACCCATGCTTCACACATACGGTATTATGCCCTGCGGGCCAAAACATAGTTAACCGCCTCGCACAGTGGCATAGAGAGGGCCTCACTTGTCACACCCAATCTATCTCATGATTTAAATGTCACTGAGATGCCAACACCCCGCCACAACGTTAGGTGGCCATGAATCCCCTCATGCCAAAGTATAGATAGAGCCTTTCAAGCCACTTGGCAACTAGCAGGGCCTCACCTGTTACCAACCTAGTGAATTGCTTCGCAACTGAGCACTAGCTAGCGAGCCAGTAAAACAATCCTGATCCAAGCTAATTATTAATATATTATTATATATTAACTATATATTATTAATATATTGCAGTATGTCTCAGATCTCAGTATGAAGATGATGACATGTCAATCCCCAGTAGTCCAGTCTGGTCTGCCACACCTACACGAAAAGGTGACACCTATCAGGCTCTATCAGGTCATGAACCATTCCTCGTATTACGGCTGAGCTAAGCAGACCTAATGTTCCTTTCCCAGCAATGGCCAGGAAAGTGGAACTGTTCAGGCTCATGCGTACGTACCAATACGGACAATGCTGATGCTGGAGTAGGCATGAGTTGCTCGAGCGATACCAACCTCAACAAGATGTTCTCAGCACTCTTGTCCTCAAAGGGGTAAATAAATGAGAGGCTGGAAAGACTAGAAATACATTGTCAAACCATGCCGTCAACAGGACGATGACCCTCATAGGGTCCTCTGTATGCATACAATCACAATACAATTCAATATTGAGCATGTGCGCCTGCACGTCCATGTATCCAATGGGATATTGACTTTCTGTCATGCTATCCAACTTTCTGTCTGAAAGTTTTTACACTAATAGGTGAATTAGGATATAGATAAGTTGCGATGCCACACCTATCAGACATATTGTGACATTATTATACTAATACTACACAAGCAAGGAGCACAGCCATAAATATATATAAAAATCTTTAGTAGATGGGTCCACAGCAAATTGATATCTCATCATACATATCAATAAATCAAAACAAAAACAATACAAATGGTACAGAGAAATTACCAAATGTTACCTAGTGTCAGGTTATATCTCCCGGTTTCGCCGAATTAAGCGACTTCCGGGTTGACGAGCTCTGCCCCGCCCCTTCTCTGACGCGGTCTCCCCACGCTATATGGGAAGACCGCGCCAGATTCAAGTTGCTGGATTATTGAACAAGTGCCTGTGAACCTCTTACCGGCTACTCAATTTCAATTGAAGCTCCTCCGTGTACCGAAAACCGCTCTGGAAACGACTACCCTCCATCTCCACTCCTCGACCTCGGATTGTTAAACGGACTTCTGCTCCTTCCCCTAAGGAACTGATTAATTTGAACTCTCCAGTTACCTGGAACTGCCTCTAAGCTAAGTACTTTTCCTTCAATCCAATTGCTCTCAGTTGCAAATAAGAAACTGCCTCTAAGCTAAGTACTTTCCTTCAATCCAATTGCTCTCAGTTTCAAATAAGAACCTGCCTCTTAAGCTAGGTACTTTTTCCTTCAATCCAACTGCTCTCAGTTGCAAATAAGAAGCTGTCTCATTGTTAAACTCTCCTAAAGCTAATTCTACTACATTTAATTCAACCTAATTCTGCATGCATTCTCTGCACTATACTTAATTCGGACTGCTTGGCTTCTGCAAAACTTCAGTGGCTTATTTTTTTTCCTGCAACTAACAACCTGCTATAAGGGTTTAAAGCTACAGTAACCACTCCTGCAACTCAATAACAAAAAAGAATAAAATTATAAATTGATGTAATTGAAAGTTTTTCTACAGTTGCGTTCCAGTAGTTTAGCATTACACCTAGAATTACACATGAGCAAAATATATTGTAAATTAATTGCTAAATACCAGAGTAGAAAATAGCTATATGAGATACCAAATCATATCAACCCACAAATAAATCTATATTCAAAGAACAGTACCAGATCTAGTGAGAAGAGGGAAGACAAATCAGTCAGCAAGCCCTCAACATTTCGGCAAAATGCCTTTGTCAAGGGAGCCTGTTGTGATAAAGTGAGAAACACCCTTGTATTCCTATAAAAAAAAGAGTCAAAATAAGCACCTGAAGATAATGGTGGCCACCCATAATGATTGGGATCCTCCCAACCATAAGCGTCTGATAATGGTTACCAAGGAAACCCAAAACAAGAAAATAAACATCCCTGAAAAAACTACATATATACATAATGCTCAGTGACAACATAAGAAGGAACAAAAATATGTAGATATCAGATTGTATGTCTGAATAGAACATTCAACCAGCTTTGTCTATGACGGATGCAATAAAATAATATCTCAGTAAAGACATATAAAGAAAACTGCACCACATATCGAACTGTAAACTAACTTGTATATACATTCACTATACTTACATTAACTATAACCCTCATGTGACTCATCAGTTAACAAAGGTTTACTTTGGTTTCGTTATACTAATTACAGGTTGTTGGTTTGCTTCTCATACACTTGTTAGCTTGAATTGTCCACCGTTATGGTCCTTGTAGATACTTTTCATTGTATATTCTTGTTGATACTGATACTAGTTACCTACGCTATTCTTCTGGTTTTCTTCAGTATTGGTACTTTTCCGGCTCTCAACCCTTTCTACTCTATTATTTCCTCTATAGAGGATGGGTTTATCAACTTGGCCCTCGCTATATTAATCACTTATCTACGTTCATCACTTATCTGTCTCTGGGCTATCCCATTATTTTCAGGAAACAGGCTTATACATGTGACAGGTTCACGATTCACTTACATTCCAGAGTTTCTGTATTATTAGAATTTTGCTATATGCCTCAATGCTATTAATTTATGGCTCACGTCATATGCTGGTATTTTCATATTCATACCACCTGCTTTAGTCTAAGTCGCTTGTGTTACCCCTCAGTTGTTTCACAAGGTATATATTGGTTGTCCCTTGCATGTTTACAACTATTTCTTTAGCCCTCATAGTCTCCCGTGTCTGGCAGATTCATCTATTTCAATATACATGGTATTAGTCCTCCAGGTTCTAAGGTATTTCAAGTTGTGCCCATTGTGGTCTCCCAGCAATTACTGTCACCAAGTCTCTCCATTACTATTCACGTAATAGATAAGTTGTCTTTCATTACATAATGTTGGTTATTATGTCTCTGGTTGTATTTAGAGTTGAGTGGACACCTGGATGTTCCGACTCGAACTTGACCCCGAACCCGAACCTCATTGACGTCAATGGGGACCCGAACTTTTGGGCACTAAAATGGCTCTAAAAAAGTCCTGGAAAGGGCTAGAGGGCTGCAAAAGGAAGTAAAATGGGGGTAAGAGTAGAACAAGTGCACTGCAAACAAATGTGGATAGGGAAAATAACATAAAATACATAAAAAGTAAAAATAATAATCTTGAACTAGGAGGAGGAGGAGGTGGATGTGGAGTATGAGGATGAGGAGTCGGTGACCGTGACGGTGTAGGTGGAGTGGCGGTGGAGGAGGAGGAGGTAGCCAACACTGTTTTTTATTTGTTTGTTTGTTTTTTAATTGAGGTAGCCCACAAAATATTGGGACATATAAAAAAAGAAAACAAAGAATAAGTGCACATAATTTTGCCTCCGTTTATTCCGTGAACCATCAAGAGGTCTTTGCACTTGTACCATTGTTTGTCCCATTGTATCTGTTATGTTATAAGGACCTTCCCAGTTTGCCTCCCAAGGTCCAGTTTTCTTAAAAGTTTTTATCATGACCATACCCCCCTTTAAAAACTTTGAAAAATCTGGAGGTGCCATTTTGCACATACGAGTAGCTGCATGTGGCAGAATTTGCTCCAAATTTTCCTGCAGCATTTGCAACCATTTATTTTTAGCATTTGCATCTTTCTGTGGGGTAGACAAATATTGTTCATTAGGAAAATTCAACTGCATTTTCCTACCTGTCATCAATTCAAATGGAGTGTATTGTGTAGCTGAAGACCTAGTGCCTCTAATACCCATAAGTACAGCAGGAAGTGCCTGTACCCATGTGTTGCCTTTCTCAAGTAACATTTTTGAAAGTCTAGATTTCAATGTTCGATTCATACGTTCCACAATCCCAGCAGATTGTGGATGATATGGAACATGAAATCTCTGCTCTATGCCTAGAATAGCACACAGTGCTTGCATGATTTTCCCTGTGAAATGGGTACCTCTGTCTGACTCTAGAAGTCTAGGAAATCCCCATCTTGAGAAAATGTGTATCCATAATGCTTCAGCCATTTTTTGTGAATCATCTTTAGTCAGTGGAATTACTTCTAACCATTTAGAGAATACATCCACAACTACTAACGCATATTTTAATCCATTCTTACCTGGTGGTAATGGCCCAATAAATTCAATTTGTAAAGTAGTCCAAGGACCATTTGCAGGTGCTATACGTTGTATAGGTGGTTTTTATCCTTTAGGTCTGGAATTTATTTGTGCACATATCAAACATGATTGCACTACCTGTTGTACAGTCTTTCCCATGTTATCCCAATAAAACTTATCTCTGAGTACCGCTAACAGTTTCTGCTGTCCAATATGACCTAAACTTTCATGATTATATTGTGTAAATAACTGTAATGCTACATGACTGGAACGCAACTGCAGAAAAACTTTTAAGTACTTCAATTTATAATTTTTTATTCTCTTTTTTTTTTATTGAATTGCAAGAGTGGTTACTGTAGCTTTAAACCCTTATAGCAGGTTGTTAGTTGCAGGAAGAAATAAGCCACTGAAGTTTTGCATAAAGCCAAGCAGACCCTTTTAATGATAGTGCAGAGTTTGCATGCAGAATTAGAGTTGAATTAAATGCAGCAGAAATAGCTTCAAGAGTGTTAAAAATGAGGCAGATTATATTTGCAGCCAAACTGAGAGGCAATAGGATTGAAGGAAAAAAGTACTTAGCTTCAGTAGCAGGAGTTCCAGAGAACTGGATGAGGCAGATTATATTTGCAGCCAAACTGAGAGGCAATTGGATGGAAGGAAAAAAGTACTTAGCTTCAGTAGCAGGAGTTCCAGAGAACTGGAGAGTGCAAATTAAGCAGTCCCTTAGGGGTAGGAGCAGAAGTCCGTTAAACAATCCGAGGTCGAGGAGTGGAGAAGGCGGGTAGACGTTTTCAGAGCGGGTACGGTACACGGTAAAGCTTCGAATGTAATTGGGGAGCCGGTAAGAGGTTCACAGGAACTCGTTCAATAATCCAGCAACTTTGAATCTGGCGCGGTCTTCCTATATAGCGTGAGAAGACGGCTTCAGAGAAGGGGGCGGGGCAGAGCTCCGTCAACCCGGAAGTGGCTTAATTCGGCAAAACCGGCAGGTATAACCTGACAGTACCCCCTTCCTATGGAGCACCCCCTGGGTGTACTTCACCTTGGTTTGGAGGGGTAGCGCCTGTGGAACGCAGCAACCAATCTATCTGCATGAACAACAGATGAATCTTCCCAAGTGTCTTCATCAACCCCATAACCTTTCCATCTAATAAGGTATTGCAGGGAGCCACGGCGGATTTGTGAATCCAAAATCTTTTGTATTTCATATTCATCTTCACCGTGAACAATGATAGGTTCAGGAGAGGTCACCACTTCCCTATTGAAAGGGTCGGGGATATATGGTTTGAGTAAAGAGACATGGAATACCGGATGAAGTTTGACATTTGGAGGAAGTTTTAGTTTAACAACGTTGTCGTTGATTACTGCTATTACTTGAAAAGGACCAAGAAAGAGAGAGCTCAGTTTTTTCGAGGGGCGGTTGGTGGCTATATTCCTTGAAGAGAGCCAGACAATATCACCTATTTTGTAGTTAGAAGGAATTTTTCTTTTAGTGTCAAAAAACTTTTTCTGATTACTTAAAGCGAGTTGAAGATTCTCCCGTAATTTGTGAAATAGGGAGGACATAAACTCGTTCCGGGATGAAACAGTAGGATTAGACGAAGCAATGGTTTGGATGGGAAATGAAGATGGATGAAACCCATAGTGCGAGAAGAAGGGAGTCATTTTCGTACTGGTGTGAATAGAATTGTTATAAGAAAATTCAGCCATAGGTAGCCATGTGGTCCAGTCATCTTGTAGGTATGAACAATAACATCGCAGATACTGTTCCAGGCATTGATTGACCCTCTCCGTTTGCCCATTAGTTTGGGGATGATAGGCGGAGAGTTTGCATTGAATTTGAAGGGAGGAACATATCTCTTTCTAGAATTTGGAGGTAAACTGTGTCCCTCTATCTGAAATAATTTCTTCAGGAAGTCCATGAAGCTTTACAATATTATCGATAAAAACTTGAGGAGGAGGGCAATTTCCTTAAAGGGATGAAATGGGACATCTTAGTGAGGCGGTCCATGACGACAAGAATAGTGGTAAAATGTTGAGATGGAGGGAGATCCACTAAAAAATCCATATAAATGGATTGCCATGGTTTTTCTGGAATAGGTAAGTTAAGTAGTAAACCAAAAGGTTGATGATGTTCAGGTTTGGACCTCTGAGAGGTAGAGCAAGTCTTGACATAGGATTCAATAGTTTTATCTTGGCGGGGCCACCAATAATATCATGAAGCTAAATCAAGGGTCTTCTTAATCCCAGGATGTCCAGATAAGGGAGAATCATGGACCATTTTAAGTAATTTATTTCTAATTATGGGAGGAATGTAAATTCTATCTTTAAAATAGAATATGCCATCCTTTTTTGTTAACATAGGTGAATTGGGAAGTTCGAGATCTTTCTCATTCAAATTTTTTATGTCATCACATAGAGAAGAAATAATTCCAATTGTTTTGTTAGGAGGGTAATCATCTAAAGCAGTTTTATGAGGGATTCTAGAAAGAGCGTCTGCCTTTTTATTCCTAGTTCCAGGTCTGTATACCAATTGGAAGTTAAATCGGTTAAAAAAAGATTCCATCTAACTTGTCTAGCTGAAAGGGTCTTATTAGTATAGAGATATTCGAGATTTTTGTGATCTGTATAAACCACTATGGGGTGTTTTGTATCTTCAAGGAGATGATTCCAATTCTCAAAAGCAGCTTTAACACTTAACAATTCTTTTTCACTAATTGGATAATTTTTTTCAGCGGAGCTCAAGGATCGTGAAAAAAAAGCAACTGGATGGAGCGGATCCTGAGGTGTTTTGTGTTGGGAAAGCACTGCTCCGATAGCTGTATCTGATGCATCCACTTCAAGAACATTTAGGAATGTAGGATTAGGCAATTGAAGAATAGGGGCAGTTGTAAATCTTCTTTTTAATTTGTTGAAGGCTGATTGGGCATTTTCATTCCAATTAAAAGAACGTTTACTGCTGTTAAGGAGATTAAGTGGATGAGATATATCTGAGTAATTTCTAATACATTTTCTATAGAAATTTGCAAACCCAAGAAATCGTTGTAACTCTTTTGTACTAGTAGGAACGGGCCAGTTAATGATACACTCAATTTTGGAATTATCCATCTTTAGGGAATGAGGTGAAATAACATATCCTAGAAAAGAGATTTCAGTGACTTCAAAAAGGCGTTTCTCGGGTTTAGCGTATAATTTGTGTGTTCTCAATCTAGATAGGACCCATCTTACATGCTTCCTATGTTCGTCCAGATTGTTGGAATATATTAGGATATCATCTAAATAAATAATAACACATACGTCCAATAGATGCCTGAAGATATCATTATAAAATGTTGAAATGTTGCGGGGGCATTACAGAGCCCAAATGGCATGACAAGATATTCGTAGAGACCATATCGTGTCCGGAAGGCGGTCTTCCATTCATCATCCTGTTTTATTCTAATAAGGTTGTATGTGCCACTGAGGTCTAATTTAGTGAATATAGTAGCGGTTCTTAATCTTTCAATGAATTCATTTATTAGAGGAAGAGGATAACGATTTTTAATAGTTATTTTGTTTAAGGCTCTATAATCTATAATGGGACGAATGGTTTGGTCTTTATTTCTCACAAAGAAAATACTAGAAGCAGCAGGGGAGGTTGAAGGTCTGATGAACCCTTTACGTAGATTTTCATTGAGGTATTCTTTTAAGGTTTCTAATTCCTTTTTAGAGAGAGGATAGAATTGGAGCTCCGGGTATGAGATCTATTGGGCAGTCATATACCCGATGAGGTGGTAGTGTTTCAGCTTCTTTTTTACAGAAAACATCTGCGAATTCGGAGTAGAATGTAGGTATAACTGGTTCTTTAGTAATTTGGAGAATGGGAATATGTTGTAAGCATGTTCTTTTACAGAAGTCAGAGGTGAAAGAAATGGTGAAAGGAGACCATTTAATTATCGGATTATGGATTTTTAACCAATTAATCCCTAGAATAACTGGATAAAGTGGTGATTTAATAACATCAAAGATAAGGAATTCAGAATGAACGTTGTTGGTAATCATTCTTAGGGGAACTGTCTCATTTTTTATGGGACCTGAGGATATGTAGGAGCCATCAATAACTCTGACTGGGACAAAATTAGTTTTACGAACACAAGGGATTTTATTTTTTGTTACAAAGGCGTAATCAAGAAAGACTCCATTAGCGCCGGAATCGATAATGGCCTCAGTCATAATTCTTTCTGTGTCCCACTGTAATATGAGAGATATAGTAAAGTGAGTAGATGTTTTTTGAGGTAGGACGTTTAATATAGAAGTAGCTGAATGATGCTTACCGCGTTTTGAATGTTTCAGTAAAGGACATTCTGGAATTAGATGTTCTTGTGAGGCACAATACATACATAGGTTTAAATGTCTCCTTCTTGT
Source organism: Pelobates cultripes (assembly GCA_933207985.1). NCBI lineage: Eukaryota > Metazoa > Chordata > Amphibia > Anura > Pelobatidae > Pelobates > Pelobates cultripes. The sequence continues at coordinate 1,934,128 of OW240924.1, read as the reverse complement.
TCTTTCTTCAGAGGTAAGAGGGCTTCTTATTATTCCTACTTCCATAGGTTCAGTTTGAGTAGGAATTTCTTCAGGCAATTTTGGAGGAGTGAAGGGTTTTCTCCAAGTTGAACTAATGAGAACTTTTTCAGCCTTTCTTTCTCTTAGGCGTCTATCGATACTAATGGAAAGTTGAATCAATGTGTTTAAAGTAGGAGGAAGTTCGGTACGGGAGAGTTCATCTTTTACTGCCTTGGATAATCCGAGACGGAACTGGTTGCGTAAGGTAATGTCGTTCCATTGGGTTTCAGTAGCCCATCTTTTAAATTCTGCAATATAATCTTCAACAGGTCTATTCTTTTGTTGTAGGGTTCTGATGGTTAAATCTGCAGTAGTTTGTTTATAAGGATCCTCATATAGTAGAGACATAGCTTCAAAGAACTCATCCAATGAATCTAATATGGGGTCATCATTCTCTAGAAAGGAAGATGTGCCCAGGCCATAGGTTCACCTCTTAGAAAAGAGATCACAGAACAGACCTTAGATCTTTAAGTGAGATAAGATCTAGGTCTTAAAGCTATTAGAAGTTTGCAGGAATTCAAGAACTCGCTGTACTTTGATCTATCTCCATAAAATTTTTCTGGATTGCAGACAGCAGGATCGTTAGCCGATTGAAGAGCGGCAAGAGGAAGATGACCTTGTATGTCTCTGACATAGGTTAGTATTCTCTCATTTTTAATCTGCAAATCTTGTAAGCCCTGAGCAATTGTATCAACTCTATTAGTCAGGGCAGAGACTTGTGAGTTAATATCTGCTGGTTCCATTGGAAAGGGCTGGATTATTCTGTAATGCTACACGACTGGAACGCAACTGCAGAAAAACTTTTAAGTACTTCAATTCATAATTTTTTATTCTCTTTTTTTTTAATTGAATTGCAAGAGTGGTTACTCTAGCTTTAAACCCTTATAGCAGGTTGTTAGTTGCAGGAAGAAATAAGCCACTGAAGTTTTGCATAAAGCCAAGCAGTCCCTTTTAATGATAGTGCAGAGTTTGCATGCAGAATTAGAGTTGAATTAAATGCAGCAGAAATAGCTTCAAGAGTGTTAAAAATGAGGCAGATTATATTTGCAGCCAAACTGAGAGGCAATAGGATTGAAGGAAAAAAGTACTTAGCTTCAGTAGCAGGAGTTCCAGAGAACTGGATGAGGCAGATTATATTTGCAGCCAAACTGAGAGGCAATAGGATTAAAGGAAAAAAGTACTTAGCTTCAGTAGCAGGAGTTCCAGAGAACTGGAGAGTGCAATTTAAGCAGTCCCTTAGGGGTAGGAGCAGAAGTCCGTTAAACAATCCGAGGTCGAGGAGTGGAGAAGGCGGGTAGACGTTTTCAGAGCGGGTACGGTACACGGTAAAGCTTCGAATGTAATTGGGGAGCCGGTAAGAGGTTCACAGGAACTCGTTCAATAATCCAGCAACTTTGAATCTGGCGCGGTCTTCCTATATAGCTTGAGGAGACCGCGTCAGAGAAGGGGGCGGGGCAGAGCTCCGTCAACCCGGAAGTGGCTTTATTTGGCGAAACCGGCAGGTATAACCTGACAATAACACTTTTAAATGTTCTGGCATGACTGGACACAGTTCTCCATTTTGGTCATGACACAAAACCCTGTTCTCATGAACAAATGGAGGTTTTGGATCAACCCGAGAAGCTGCAAGGGACGAATCCTTTGCCTGTTCTTCTGCAAAAGATGGAGGCTGTGTGTTAGTCTTTCTAGCCACTGCTACGGACATAGGCTCTGTCTGCAATGCATTTTTCCCAGTTAAAGCTGCTCTTTTTGCAAATTTATCAGCTATTTCATTGTAGTGGAGATGCAATATTCCCCAGGTTATCTCCGCTTATAATCCAAGTAAGGCTCAGGAACAAGTAAATAGTAAATCCACAGGCAAGGTTTCCAGCAGGTAAAATAACAGCAATATCCCAACAGCAATCCCAATAACTGGATGACACACAGTTTCAGGAGCAGAACTGAAAGCTTTAATCCACACTGTCCTTTTAAAGCATGCTCCCATGCAAGAGAGGGATTTACAATCATTAGTACA
>OW240924.1:1914155-1931954 GCA_933207985.1 Pelobates cultripes | reverse complement strand
TGAATCTGGCGTGGTCTTCCTATGTAGCGTGAGGAGACCGCGTCAGAGAAGGGGTGGGGCAGAGCTCCGTCAACCCGGAAGTGGCTTAATTCGGCGAAACCGGCAGGTATAACCTGACAGTATAACTCTGCATGTCCCTCAATGTAGTGCTTTGCGCGCAACACGTGGCAGGGTATTTGAACGTAGTGACTGATGCTGTCTCATTCGCAGTGGTCCTAATTCCGGAGGGAAGCGCCCAGGGCACAGGAGACCAGGGAAGAATGCCCGGCGGAGATGTGGTGGCATGGGACGTCATGCTTGAGAGCATCATTGGCCCCAGGTACCTGGATGGCATGATGTAAGGTTTGGGATTCATGGGAACAGTCGCTGGAGGGCTTTGATAAGGTTGTGGCAAGTGACGCTGAGCTGGATGCATTGCTGTGGTACACATTTCGTCTGCTTAGCAAGGGGTCCTCCCCGGCAGTAGTGGACAGACACATGGCCGCGCTGGTGTTCTGGTTCAAAGTGCGTGGGTGGGTAGACTTAACCAAGCATTTTGTCATGAAGCAAGCCTTAAAAGGTCTGCGGTAGGGCAACACGACCCGGGACACCAGGAGGCCGGTGTCCATCGCGCTCCTGGAAAAATTGGTGAGTTCAATGCATACGAAGCAGGGTTATTCAAAATGGCCTTTTTGATGGCCTTCTTTGGCACCTTCCAGATTGGGGAGCTGGTTAGTGCCAACAAGGTGAGCAGGGGTGGGTTATTGCTCTCAGATGTGCGTTTGGAGCACGCACAGGTGGTGATTTACCTTGCCCGGTCTAAGACCGACGTCAAGGGTCGGGGCGTCGAGGTGGTGCTGAATGCTTTTCCAGGATCCCCCACGTGCCCGTGGCTAGTACATCTCATTATTTGTTCCAGAGGTCTACGTTTGGTGGACTGTTTTTGGTGCACAGGGATGGCTCCTCGCTTTCCTGCTTCCAGTTCCTCTGTGTCTTTCAGTTAGGGCTTGGCAGGCTGGGCCTCGGGCGGAGCCAGTTCGGGACACATCCTTATCCCGCAGCGTCTCTTGGTTAAGAGGATGAAGCAGGATATCAACAGGATCAGGGCAAGGGTCCCTCGGGTACAGCTGGTCTGGTCGGAAATTGTTCCACGGCTCCGTTGGCGGCACGCTCGGGACCCAGCGGCTGATAGTTGCTGCCGGGCTATGGTGAATGGGTTGATGGCTAGCTTTGTCAGGATTTGGTCATCTGGCATAGGGAGCTGGAGGAATTGTTAGCAGGATATTTCTACCCCGATGGGGTACACCTCTCAGATGTAGGATGGGATTTATTTAACTTAGGGTTGCAGGGTGTTATTTCTGCTGGGTGGCGGCGCTCAGACAGCTTAAGGTTTCAAGGTCTGAGCTTGTGACGGGGTGGGGTAAGGAACATTAAGGATAATGGGACATAGTTAAGAGAGGAGTAAGGGGAGTTAGTTAATTTGTTAGTTGATTGGTTAAAAGGGAACACTGTTTGTACATGTTTTGGTAGGTTTCGATTCCGTTGGTGGCTTAGAACCTCATTGGTGTTCCGAGTCCATTGGTGGCTCAGAACCTTGGTGGTGTAGGGATATCTGAGAATGCCCCTACCAGGAAATTAATCAACATGTTACATGTTATATATTATATGATGGTTGTATATTGAAAATGTATTATGTGGTGGGTCATTACCTTGATGTAAATATGGAAAAGATGATGCAAGAGTTGCTACGTGGCAGGTAATGACCCTATATGTATATATATTTATTGTTATCTTATCATTAAAGCTGTGGACAATTTAACCCATAACCCTAAGTGTCAGTGTCTTATTGGGGGGGTTGGGTTCAAGTCATATATCCCTCCCCTTGCCCATATGGTGACTATGCACCTGTCATGTGTATTTATCATTTGACTTGTGCTACAATGTGTTCCAGTTCATCCAAATTAAATTATTTTGAAACCACGTCCAAACAGATTTGTCAATTTATTCATGGATTAAATCCCATGAAAATCCCGGATGGATCGATTAATTTGGGCGTGGATTAAAATTAATTGATTATAATGACCGGCTGGAACAGATTTTGGCTTGTCTATCATGTTTTCAATGTTGCTATGTTACAAAAAATCACTAAAGTGATCCAAGGACATAAAGTCTGAGGAGCACGACAAAAGTCGTCTGGGTATGCAAACACATGTAGAATAGAATAAAAGCACATTTTATTATAGAGCATAAGTATCAAAGAGAAAATAATAATAATTAACCTAAATAAATCCCAGCACGTCTAAATTATTGAGGAGAACTCTGAGCCCTGTAGCCTAAATGGGGGTATGGGTTAACAGGTGTAAAATGGTTGATAAGTAATGAGCAATTATACAGTCTAGTGAATGATTCCTTACAGCTAGCTCTAAATCACAAGCACTGTGTCTCCTATGAAATAAACAACAGTATTCTCGCTTGGTAGGCGTCAATCTGCATGCAAACAGAGCCTGCAAAGAAACTATAGATGCACTAAAGTAAACATAAGAATTGTAACGCAATGCTTAGTAAATAGCAATCCAGATAATTGACTGAATGTAAAAAAATAAAATATATAAATGTACCTTCACCTAATGCGTAGCTTCAAAGTTCTATAGGTAATAAAAGCATACACGCCACCTATAGGTATACTGGAGTTAATATATAGAGAGCTAATTTTATAACATGACAGGAGGCTTCGTATTTGCTTTAGTTTCTCTTTACTAGAACTCCACAGCAGCACAGAAAAACAGCCAATCAGAAAACAGTTAGGTACTATAAAACTCCCCTGCCCATACATCATTGCCTCTTTCTTTGCTGCTCCGCAGTCAGTACAGGTCAGAGTACCACTGCCTCCTGCTTATAGTGGGTGGTTTTGGGATTTATTATGATTTATTTATGATTTATATTGATTTATATTCAGTTCCAGGTTATATATTATATAATATATTTTTTTATATATATATTTTATGTTTATGATATTTAGTTATATCTATTATATTTCTCTTCAGAAAGTTATATTATATATATATATATAGGTTATATTTAGTTATATTGATATTATTTGATATCATGTGTATTATATATATGTATATTTTATAGTTATGATATTTAGTTATATCTATTATATTTCTCTTCATTTATTTATTGATTCATTAGATATTGTTTGTCATTGTATATTTATGATTTACTTGGGATTATTGCCGTTTTTACTCTTTGCTTCCTCGGTTGCTTGGGGATGTGTTCCGTTCCTTTCAGTTGCCTCTCCCCCCCGCCTCCACTCCCTAGCGCCCTTCTATTAGCCCCCGCGGGCTACGGGCGCTCTGCTCGGGGAGGCAGGAGACTAGCCGCTTGGCTGCCTCCTTTGACTCCCGAGCTCCAGTGTGAGCCTGCCGGCGCCCGGGATTACTGGCGGTCGGATGGAGTACCCGGCGGCCGGGTCGACCCACACATGTGGCCGCCTCACCATGGCCGGCTTCTTCATAGAGCTGCATGCAGCCGACCGGCGGGGGGGAGGGTGCACCTGCTCGCAGTCCCTCCTCCACACGCGGTGGCGTGACCGCAAGTGTTTTATCCTCACTGGCATTCTGGCTCTGTAACATGGTAAAAACAAACAGAGCCAGTCTGGCAGTGAGTTCCGGGATAAACAGATTATAGTTTCTGCTAACCAGTTGGTTTTTTGTTTAAGACAAATAGGTGATACCTAAGAGCTGGTGCTCTTTGGTGCATTTACTTATACATTAGTAGATATGTGCCTGTTCCATCTCAGGATTCAGGGAGGAGACTACTCTAGCATGATATTCTCTGTATGTGGCAAATATACAAAGCTAAGCAGACCTGGCTTTGGCTACAACTGGTATGGGAGACTAGTCTATGCTGACACTAATTCAATCCCATCAGATTCTGTGACTTGTAGAATTAGAAGGTGGGTCCTTCCAGGCTCAATAAGAGGGTGCATTGAATTGGCTTTTCTTTTACCCTATTCCTGAAAAGATACCATGGGTACAATAGCCTTCCGGTGGCATGCTGATGATGCATAACTTGATTAAGTAATCTCTGGTCTGAATGCTCATGTGCATAACCTATTCTCAGTTAAAAACTGTATCACTCAGTATATCATGCTTTAATGGACAATATTATCACTGGAACTTTTTTCAGCTTATGCCCAATACAACTCGAATACCACTATTTGCCCGCTGGGCATTTAGGGACTACTAGTCCCAGTTATATGTCATTAACACAGTATTACACTGTCTAAAGGGGTTGGTATCTGGGGGCCCTGAAGATTGAGAAATATTTAAGGGAATCTGACCATACACAGGGGTCCCTTATTGCTCATTTAGACACAACCCAGGATCGGCCTGCTATGTCTGTGCCCCATTGATCGGCCTGCTATGTCTGTGCCCCATTGATTGGCCTGCTATGTCTGTGCCCATTGATTATCCTGCTATGTCTGTGCCTCATTGATTGGCCTGCTATGTCTGTGCCCATTTTATGGGCCTACTATGCCTATGCCGTCCTGACTGGCCTGCCCTATCTGGGTCCCTTGGTCGACCTGAACTATCTGGGCCCGAAACCCCTTTTGGCCGCAGGCCTGGGAGGATATCACTGAGAAAACAAATATGAATACCGCACTCAAAAATGATTCTTGTGAAATCTAAACTGTATTGTATTGCAAAAATATTTATTATAATAGTAATTCATAGGTTAATCAAGTAAGCCTTAATGAAATTCATTCCAATCATATATATACACATCGATTATTTACATATATACACACAAAAAACCTTCCTGTGCTGAATTTCATGAACTATATATCTATATACACTGGTTGTAGATCCAAAAAATGCATGAAAATAAAATGTCCAGAAAAATATAAAAAATAGCAAAAAAGGGAAAAAAGGCAGAAAAAGCAAAAAGGAAAAAAGAAAAAAGAAAAAAGAAAAAAAGAAAAAGAAAAAATGAATGAAAAAATGTATATATATTCCAGTCCTATTAATAGTCCAAAATATAGTGCACTATATAATTCATATAATTCATAAATATATGGATGGATCTCACGTGAACTTGATAGTATATACAGTATATTCAGTAAGAGGGTGGTAGATCTTGTAGATGATGTATATTGAGTCAGGGTGAAAATGAGTTGTAGCTCAATGAGAAAGTAATCACTCGTCCCTTTTGTAGTATCTGGTCAATCTAGCAGGTCTTTTCCTGGGTTCAAAATCATGTGCAGTCCTGTGAATCGGGCTGAAATGGGCTCGTCCCTTTTGAAGTATCTGGTCAATCTAGCAGGTCTTTTCCTGGGTTCAAAATCATGTGCAGTCCTGTGAATCGGGCTGAAATGGGCTGCGCGCTCGGGACGTTCCTGTCCCTTCAAAGGCCCCTGTTCCTCTCCGTCCTGCCAAAGTATAAGCATATCACTTAAATATCCTCATTAGGCGGCAAAAAGACCGCCGCGGCCACTCCTTGCTGCTACTTCCGCCTTCTGACGTCAGCGTACGTCGCTACGTCATACGCATTCTACTAAACTTTATTGTTCACATACATATTGTGTAATAACAAAATTAAAGGGAAATCTCAAATAAACATAAGTAACTATGTAATACAAATGATTACAAAGGCAATAGAATTGTTCATGCAAACTAAATAGTGCTCAAATCTAAAACAGTCTTAAACCTGAAAGACAAAATACACTGAAGAAAAAAAGGAACAGAAAATAGTAGTTAAATGTGTCTAAAAAATCTAACTAATGTATAGTTATCATATAGCTCACCTGCAACAGATGATCAAGAAAACAGGAATATCTGTAACTATAGATCAGTAGAATACTCAGCTAAGAAAGAGAAAAAATATAATAATAATAAAAAAATGGATTGTCTATATCTATTGCAACAATAAAAAACAATATTCAAAAGCTTCCAAACAATATCTAAGTAAAGAGAAAAAGAAAAAAGAGAAAAAGTACAAAGGACAAAGAATAAAAATGAAAAATGATGTAGAAAAAATGTTAGATGAAAAAAAGATCCTCATTAAAAAGTTTTTATTGTAGCTAAATTTGAAAAAATAAAATGGATAGAAAATTGAAAAATGAAACTGAAAATAAAAAATACAGAGTATGCAACTCACCTGTCTCGTATTGCCCCACCGTGCCCCTGGGTCCCATATGTGGGGAACCCTGAACTGATGGCTGGTAGCGGACCCAAAACGGTCAAAATGTTGGCAGGGAAGAACACCGGACCAAAACTGGTCAAGGGGAGCCTCTGTAAGGAGCAGAAAATCATAGAGCAGACAATAAATGCAAAAAGAGGAAAAAACTTCTCACAAGAAATGTTTAAGGTCATAATCTTCATTAAGCCCTAATGGTGACAAAGTCTCCAAGGTACTTATCCATTTTGTTTCTCTTTGTAATAAAAGCTTCTGTCTATCCCCTCCTCTGCGTAGAGGTGGAATTCTGTCCAAGACTTGAAACCTTAATTGGTTTACGTTATGACCATATACTTTAAAATGTCTGGGTACCGGAGCCTCCACTTTATTGTGTTGTAATGCTGCCCTAATGCTCCTTTTATGCTCCCCTATCCGCTCTTTCACTGGCCTGATGGTCTCCCCCACATACAGGAGTCCACAGGGACACTTGAGAGCATACACAACAAAGTCAGAGTTGCATGTAAAAAACTCTTTAACATAAAATTTCTTACCTGATCTGGGATGAACAAAATATTCCCCAAAATATTCCCCAGTACCCACTATTGACATGGACATAGGTGGGTGTCCAGGCAAGCACTGCTACCTTACTAACCAAGAGGACACCAGTATACGGGCATCTCAATATGATTGGATGGGTGAATGCCCTAAGTCTCATGCCCTGTGGGGCAAGGTTTTTTATGAAGATTCCCGGGTGCGCCACCACGGTTTTTCACCAACCCGGCGGTGGCACATCTCCAAAGAGAATTTCGCACAAGCAGGGACCACCGCTCAAACGCCGACAGGGGAGCACGGTTGCCTTGTCTTCAGCGACTAACCATTTAGCTGCCTTCTCGGTATCCATCTTAGGTATTGATAGTTGGCCATACGCCAGGTTCAGCTCCTGACTCTTTCGGTTGGGTTTACTTGGCTTGCTGTTCGAGGTATGTATTTTCCGTCTACATTGTTTGTCGTTTCTTGGTTTTCAAGCCTTCCAATTGTCCTATCGCTCGGGTCGTCGAGAGGCCTGACTTGACCTCCTCCGACCTCCCGTGCTCTCGTGGATTGCGGAGAACGTCTCCAGCTTTCCTCAGGCTACCGACGATCATCCTGGATCCCGCGCGTGCGCACGGGATCCCGGCGGTCAGTTGGTAGTTTCCATCATTGTTTCCGTAGGTTGTTTTTTCTCACCATCCCTTTCTATTATTAAGGATGGACACCACACGAGGTTGTATACTATTTCATCTTCCATTGGTCTGGTTCATTAACAGTTGATTCCATCTCAGGGGAGCGATACAGAGAGAGGTCTCGTGGTCAGAGAGAGACCCACCTCAGGATCTCCCTGAGTCTCTAAGGAACTCTAGTTTGGATTTCAGGAGGGTGCAGCCCTCCATCACCTCTACCCGAAAATGATATTTTATTTGCACGTACAGAGAGCGAACCCCTCTCATATACGGAACCGGCCACTGATTTGTTATTAGAGGGCGCGGCCCTCCCTTAACCTCAGCCCGATACTGTGCTGGATCCAGAAGACATGTTTTGAGTGTCACATTCTCGTAGTGAAAACCAGTCATGGATGTAGACGCTATTATTTGGTTATTAGCGGGTGCGGCCCGCTCAGACTATCAGCCGGATGCTGACACGGAGTTCGTTCACATTATTAGTGAGCGCGTCTCTCTCATACACTCAACGCTCTACAGTGCCATCCATTTGTTCAACACACAGGCTTGTACCTGTACAGGACCTCGATGACTGCATAGAGGGGCGTCCCTCCTAACGACTGTGCTACTGATTTCGTTATAGAGGGCTGCCTGATACACACACTCCTGGAGATGGTACGGCTAACGGATGAGCCTCAGGTGTTACAAGAGTGCAGGTTTTGGTATATTCTGCGCTATATAAAACAGAGTATCGCATTCTGTTTTGGATATCCGGACCATTGCGAACAAACTGCGCAGACAGTTTTTCCCATATCAAGATGACATGAGATACGGAGACCTTCATGGAGCAAACGGGCACTGCCTTGCTTGGGTAACAAGACTAGGGAAGGCCTACTACCCGGTCTGAAAGTACACCATATGCATGGATTACATGGTAAGACCGGAAACCCCGGTTGTCTTGTGTTCCCTGATCATTACAATCTTGGGATAAGATGGCAGGACTGCCCCTACTCCTCTGAGCACATACCTGGAGAACATGTTTCGGACATGGAAGGTCTATACTCTATATATCCCTCATGGGAGCCATTTTGTTTTGTGTTCGCGCTAACCCACCTTTTTCAACTACCATCAAGGTGACCTACGAGACTCTATGGAGGAACCTGGTGTGCCCTGACTCCTACACAGACGTCAAGTCGGGTCATAACCTACCACTGGAGTAAGGCTCAGGATGTGTAGCAGACTCAGATAGGGCTGCCGACATTCTTAAATGGGACAACACATGTTTTGGACGGCTGAAGCTAGACCCTTCTTCTTTGTTTGTTCGCTATATCTGCTCTCTGGAGTCACCGGTCATGAGCGAAGGGACTTTACGCCTTGCCTGCGTATTGGAGAACGCTATGTGTTCACGGGACTCAAAGCTAAGAAGGGAGATATCCCTCTATAGGGAGACTTTGACTTCAATTATCAAACTCACATTCCTGGGTCCCTTGACCTAGGGCCTATTCTGGGAGATACGTGCCCGGACAGTCAGGGGTACAGGGACCTAATGGTCTCGCTGTTTTATACCCTATCTTGTAGGTGGCGTGTATAACAGGATCCCCTACATGAAATTTGACAGGTCGGGCATGGAACAGGATCGTACGACGGGTAGTCAGACTATTTCACTCTCTCACTACAACACGTGAGGACTCTTTGTTGTTATACAGGTCCCAATCGCCATTGGATCTGTACATTTTATCACTCTTAGACGTTGACATCTGGATGGGAATCTCAACTTCGGTTTACATTTCCCATCCCTTTGAATATTTTCGGGACCCACTATTTCCAGAATAGTCGACCACCGTTCCACCACATAAGTTCAGTTTGGGACCCTGATTGGACATCCTTTTTGGAGTCCTTTCTCTACCGCAGTCGTGGATTACACAGTCCAGTTGGAATATTGGAATCACTTGGGATAGAGCTAGTTTGCAGCACTCTTACCTGCATAATAAATGTATTCTCGGATGAGAATGCAGCATGGCTCTTTCCTCTGCAAAAGAAAGCTACTTCAACACCCTCATAAGCACACTGTCCCCCCAACCCAAACACCTGTTTTTACACTTTTGATGCACTTCTTCACCCTGTGACTCCCCCTCCTTCCACCACCTTGTCCGCCACAAACTTTGCATCTCATTTCACTGAGAAGATCTCTACAATCAGGAAAGAGATCTCTAATCTTTCTCCAACCAGTATCAATACATCACCCAACCCCACTCCCCCTGCCATCCTAAGCTCATTTGCACCTGCTACAGCACAAGAGGTTTCTGCTCTGCTCCTGTCCTCCCACCCCACCACCTGCTCCCTTGATCCTATTCCCTCGCATCTCATCCGCACTTTGCCTCCCTCTCTTGCTCTTCCTCTCGCTAACATTTTCAATCTCTCCCTTTCCTCTGGCACATTTCCCTCTGCCTTCAAACATGCAACCGTAACCCCAATTCTGAAAAAGCCCAACCTTGATCCCAACTCCCCATCCAACTACCGCCCTATCTCGCTACTGCCATTTGCCTCCAAGATCCTTGAGAGAGTTGTCTACGCCAGATTGACAGACTTTCTCGAATCCAACTCTCTGCTTGACCCCCTTCAGTCTGGATTCCGCGCTGGTCACTCTGTCGAAACTGCTGTGACCAAAGTATCCAACGATTTAATTGCTGCTAAATCTCGCGGCCAATACTCTATCCTAATCCTCCTTGATCTCTCTGCCGCCTTTGACACTGTTGATCATCAACAGCTTCTTCACATTCTCCGTAACTTTGGTCTACGGGATACTGCTCTCTCCTGGTGCTCCTCCTACCTCTCCCAGCGCTCCTTCAGTGTTTCTTCCTCTGGCTCTGCCTCTTCTCCCCAACCCCTCCCTGTCGGCATCCCCCAAGGTTCTGTCCTCGGCCCCCTACTGTTCTCTATCTATACTGCCTCCCTTGGTAAACTCATCAGCTCCTTTGGTGTCCAATACCATTTATATGCAGATTACTCGCAAATCTACCTGTCCTCCCCTGATCTCTCTCCACCCACCTTGACTCGTGTTTCTGACTGCCTCTGTGCTATTTCCAACTGGATGGCTGCTCACTTCCTTAAACTCAACCTGTCCAAAACAGAACTTCTAGTTTTTCCTCCCTCAAGTGCTCCTACTCCTGTGTCTGTCTCCATCCAAGTCAACAGCGCTACTATCACCTCTACCTCCCAGGCTCGCTGCCTAGGGGTTCTTTTTGATTCGGATCTCTCTTTTACTCCCCATGTTCAATCGATAGCCAAATCCTGTCGCTTCCAACTCAAGAACATAGCGCGCATCCGCCCATATCTAACGCCGGACGCGGATAAGGTACTGATTCATGCTGTTGTTCTCTCTCGCCTTGACTACTGCAATCCCCTTCTCACCGGTCTTACATGTTCCCAGCTTGCACCGCTGCAATCTATAATGAATGCGGCTGCAAGGCTTATTTTCCTGTTCGGTCGCACCTCCCACGCCTCCACCCTCTGTCAGTCCCTGCATTGGCTTCCAGTTAGATATAGGGCCCAATTCAAAATTCTGGCGCTTGCTTACAAATCCCTACATAATGCTGCTCCAACATACCTATCCTCCATCATACACAAGTATGTCCCGTCGAGACCCCTGCGCTCAGCCCAAGACCTACGCCTATCCTCTGCCCGGATCCCCACCTCTGATGCTCGCCTTTAAGACTTCTCCAGGGCTGCACCTATTCTGTGGAACTCCCTTCCCTCCTCAATCAGACTTTCACCCAGCCTCCACTCCTTCAAAAAATCTTTGAAAACTCATTAAAGCGTATCAATTAAACTGTCAGCAGGTTTCTCATCCCCCACCCCATTTCTCCATTCCTGCACCTGTCAAAAATGACCTACCAAGCACTCAATACACCCTTCTGTAACAAACTATTTAATTCCCCTACTTTAACCCTTTGTGTCACTATACACCACTCCCTCTAGCATGTAAGCTCATCGAGCAGGGTCCTCAACCCCCTCTGTTCCTGTACGTCAGTGGTCTGATCTCAATTATGTGTCTGTTAGTCCACCCATTGTACAGCGCTACGGAATTTGTTGGCGCTATATAAATAATAAAATAATAATAATAATAATAATGAGACATCTCACCGGGTGGGCCATCAGGGAATGAAAGATCCTATTCGGTTCTATTATGGAATTGGTGGTGGACTTAGGTGCATTCCTTGAGATTGAAGATCTGCCTGCAAGGCCACATCGCCGGGTGACCCGGGCACGATTGGTGGAGCATCCTTGCACATCAAGAGTTGAGACATGGTGGCAATGTCTTATCGCGGCCCTAAGTCCTCAAATGACCTTCAACATTTTATAACTGTGACAGAACCATCTGTCTGCTGGATTTTTGCCCGTTCGTCTGTTTGTCCCCGTTCGTATGAATGGCTGGTTTCTATAGCCCAGCCATTCGAATGATTCTTTTTTCCCGAACAAATCTGCCGAACGAACGGCCACCCAAGTGAGGAGTGTGCTGCAGGTTAACGAAGTGATCACCATTAGAACGTTGTGGTTAACCGCAGACACTTCTCAATTAAACCGAACTCAGGGTGGTCGTCGTTCGTATGTCGACCACGAGGCAGCGGCCATTTTAAATCATGCGAACGCTCAGCGGTGTTTGGCTCTATTTCTATGGAACGGAAAACGGACACTTTTTCTGTCGAACACCGCTGAAACAAGGGAACGTCTGGCTGCCTCCACGAAAGCATGCGAACACCGGCTGTTCGGGAGATTGAGAGCATACGAAAGACTTAACCCAGATAGCCCTCCCATGGAGTCATTCGTATACCGAAAGACTGTAAGAACTTTGACTCCATGGCGATTGAACTATGTGTGTGGGATCTGAGCGCTATTCGCTAATAATATGCACTCAGATCCAGGCTATCTGGGGACATGTAATACGAATGGGAAATGTTCAGTTTTCATGTAGTTATGCATTTTTATGTCTTTTATTATTTTATGTTTAAAATGGCGACTGTCCTTGTCCTGGAGTTAATTGAGTTACTTGGTAATTAACTCCAGGACAGAGGGGAGGGAATCAGAATGCACTGTGGGTAAGATATGTGACTGTGTGTCAGAAATGTCCTTTTATCTGTCTGTAATTTAAGTCTTCCATTTGGTCCCCTAGGGGAGTGTCCACCAGGTGGGAGACCTGCATAAATACGGGCAGGTAGCCCACAGTAAAACCGATCTTATTTGACCCTCAATGCGGAGCTTCTGTCTCGTTATTGGGGGGATTTCTTCTTCACGGTTAGAGACTGCTGGATGGAACGAAAGCCGCTTTGGGGATATTATTGTTCGACGGTTCCTAGCAGTTCGTATATTGCCGTTCGGGAGTTTGGAGCCGTTCGTGGATTTCGATCGGGAGATTGCCGCTTCCCCTGCATTTGGTTCGTGGGTTACAGAGTAAGCGAACAGAGACTGTACTGCAGCCGGGGAAGGTTTACTAAACGGCGGTTTGGCTTAAAGACACGGGAGGTGTCTTAACAATTGGTGGCAAGCGACGGGATGAATCCTACAGCATTGGAGGTCAGCTACGAGACATGCAGTACGAGGAATTAAGGCGTGCTACACTTAAGGACATATTGGAACGCCGAGGAAGGTCAGCAAGCAATTTAAAGAAACGGGAGATTATTGCTTTGCTAATGGAGATGGATGCAGCAACGGGAATGGAAAGAGTCAACGTGCCCAGTACCTTGGATTTAACACCCGAGGAAATACAATTCAACCGGGCAGTACAAATAAGGCTGGCACATTTTGGCCCCAACCCCTCAGCTGACATCGTGGTTCGTGTGCAGGCAGCAGTTGCAGCACAACAGGCAGCCCGGGAAAGAGGAGCTGCAGCAGCAGAGGTACCGTATGACAATAATGTGGTTGCTAGAAAGAAGGTACCTTTTGCTGCATTTAAAAATTTTGTGGAAACAGAGGGAGAGATTGATGGATTTTTGGCAGACTTTGAGAGGCAGTGTGCGCTACATCAGGTACCTGCAGATGAATGGGTCACCATCCTCTCTGGGAAATTATCTGGCCGGGCTAGTGAAGCTTTTCGGGCCATCCCAGAGGAGGAAATCACCAGCTACCGGGCTGTGAAAGAGGCGCTCCTAGCCAGGTATGCAGTGACCCCAGAGGCGTACAGGCGGAGGTTTAGAGAAACCAACAAGCTGGTTGGGGACTCTTATGTGGAATGGGCCTGCAGAGTCCATCGTACCGCAGCCCACTGGATGGCTGGATGCCAAGCGGTAACTGGGGAGGAGGTGTTACAAGTGTTCCTGCTGGAGCACTGTTTTGATAGACTACCTGCTGGGGTCCGGGAATGGGTCAGAGACAGAAAACCCTCTACCCTACCCGAGGCTGCCCGTCTGGCAGACGAATACACGGATGCCCGCAAGTTGGATGGTACAGCTGCTAAAGCCCCTGCCAGACTGGAGTATCGACCAGCAGTAACACCCGCTCCTGCAGTCTACCAACCCCCAGTACACCGTACCCCAGCCGCACCACCAGCTAACAATTATATACAACCAGCCCGATTTAATGCCCGGGAGTACTCACAACCCATCCGGTGCTATGGGTGCAAGCAGTTGGGGCACAAGCGTCCTGAGTGCCCACTGAACAGTGCCAACCAGGCTCAGTCCTGGAGGAGACCAGTTAATGGAAACCAGCGCCCACCTCAGCCTGCTGCTCACTGCCTAGAGCAGGAGGAATTTTGGGACATTCTACACGAGGCAGACCCAGTGCAAGCAGCTCACCAGGATAATCGCCAGCAACATCGGCAAACTGTGAAGCTGAATGGCAGAGTGGTGAATGGGCTGAGAGACACAGGAGCTACGATGACACTGCTCCAAAAGAACTTGGTCTCAGAGCATCAGCACACTGGGGACACTGTGGCAGTAAGGGTAGCAGGGGTGCCGTGTTTCGCTTACCTGTTGCCCGAGTACATTTGGATTGGGGAGTGGGCGCTAGGCATGTGGATGTGGGGGTGATGAAGGACTTGCCCGCAGATGTTCTTTTGGGAAACGATTTGGCCCCTTTGGTTTCAGCCTATGCTCCGATGGGCCCTGCAGATGTGAACCCAGTGACCACCCGTGCCCAGACCCGTGCTGCCGGAACCAGCCCACTTGCTGACGAGACCCAGGTAAGATCTCCTTCCCCGACTGGTACCCCAGATCAGGTTCCCTTAAGCTGGGATTCCCCAGAGGAGTTTGGGAGGGAAACCCGGGCAGATCCGACCCTCCAAAGATACAAGGACAGGGCAGATGCTGGGGAGGAAGGAATAGATGGGGAACGGTATGAGTGGGTGGGGGACAGGTTGTATAGGATCCCTAAACCTTCCCAGAAGAGTGTTGCCACTCCGCCGAATCGCCAGTTAGTGGTACCTGCAAAGTACCGGCAGGAGATTCTGCGGATAGGGCATGATGTTCCTTTAGCTGGACATCTAGGGTCCCGCCGCACAGCCTATAGGATTTCACAGAACTTCTTTTGGCCAAACTTTAACCAGGCTGTGCGGATGTACTGCAGCACGTGTGACACATGTCAACGGGTAGGAAAGCGGGGGGACCACCCTAAGGCTAGGCTATTATCGATGCCTATTATAGGGGAGCCCTTTGCCCGCATAGCCGTTGACATTGTGGGTCCACTGGCCAGGGCTAGTCCATCCGGTAAGAAGTATGTTCTTACCGTGGTGGACTATGCCACCCGCTATCCAGAGGCAGTAGCGCTGTCTAACATAGAGGCAGAGACGGTTGCTGATGCCCTGGTTAGAATTTTTACTAGGGTCGGGTTCCCTAAGGAGATCCTCTCCGACCAGGGAACCCAATTCACCGCTGTACTCACCCAGCAACTGTGGAAGGTGTGCGGCATTAAGCCGTTACTTAGCTCACCCTACCACCCACAGACTAACGGTCTCTGCGAGCGCTTTAACGGTACCCTCAAACAGATGCTGAGGACCTTTACAGACACTTGCAGAGACTGGGAGAGATTCCTGCCTCATCTATTATTTTCTTATAGAGAGGTGCCCCAGGAATCTACTGGGTTCTCCCCCTTTGAGTTGCTGTATGGGAGACGGGTCCGCGGACCCCTAGATCTCATCCGGGGCCACTGGGAGGGGGAGACGGAGCAGGAGGGGACCCCCATAGTGCCATATGTTCTGGAACTCCGGGACCGCATGGAGAAACTGTCCCTGATGGTAAGGGAGAATCTCCAGGCGGCCCAGGGGAGACAGAAGAGATGGTACGATCAGGGTGCCCGACAGCGGGTCTTCCAGGTTGGGCAAAAGGTATTGGTGCTTAAACCTGTGAAGGCCAACAAGATGCAAGCATCTTGGCAGGGCACGTACAAGGTAGTGGCGCAGATCTGCGACACTACTTACTTGATAGCCAGCTGTGCAGATGAGAGGATCCAGCGGTCCTTTCATGTGAACATGCTGAAAGAGTACCAGGAGAGACCTGAGAACATTGCAGCAGTGTGTGCCCCAGCTGCAGATGATTCTGAGAATTTACCCCTTCCAGATCTATTAGAAAGGGATTCCCAGACTGACCTAACTACCTTGGTACAGCTAGGGGACTGGTTGAACCCCACAGAAAGGGTACAGGCGCAGCAGTTGTTATGGGAGAAGCAGGCGACGTTCTCCCAGGAACCAGGTTATACCACCCTAGCTGTGCATAAGGTAGAGACCCCTGGACAGACCCCGTTACGACAGCCCCCTACCGTATCCCTGAAGCAGTCCGTGAAGGAATGCGGAAGGAGATACAGGAGATGACCCAACTTGGGGTTATCGAGCACTCCGACAGCCCTTGGGCCTCGCCTGTAGTCCTGGTGCCAAAGAAAGATGGGACCACCCGGTTCTGTGTGGACTACAGGCGACTCAACGAGCGGACCACCACTGGCGCCTACCCAATGCCCCGGGTAGACGAATTACTAGATCGTATTGCCAGGGGGCGATATCTGACCACCATAGACCTGTGTAAGGGCTACTGGCAGATCCCCCTGGCCGAGGATACTATCCCCAAGTCGGCATTTGTCACCCCATTTGGCCTGTACCAATTTAAGGTCATGCCTTTTGGGATGAAAAATGCACCGGCTACTTTCCAACGGATGGTGGATAGACTCCTGGATGGCTTCCAAGAATTTGCCTGTGCATACTTGGATGACATTGCGATCTACAGTGGGTCCTGGGAGGAACACCTGGTACATGTAGGGGTAGTGCTGGATAAGATTAGGGCCGCTGGCCTGACATTGAAGCCAGAAAAGTGTCATCTAGGTATGGCTGAAGTACAGTACCTGGGTCACAGAGTGGGGTGTGGGAGCCAGAGACCGGAGCCAGCCAAGGTAGAGGCAGTGGCTAACTGGCCCACACCTACTACTAAGACCCAGGTATTGGCCTTCTTGGGGACGGCAGGGTACTACAGACGTTTTGTCCCTGACTACAGCGCTATCGCTAAGCCCCTGACAGATCTGACCAAGAAAAACTTGCCTAAGCAGGTCCTGTGGTCTCCGGCTTGTGAAGCTGCGTTCCAGGCACTGAAGCAGGCCCTTGTGAATGCCCCTGTCTTGGCTGCCCCAGTCCCTAACAAACGCTTTCTCGTACACACAGATGCTTCCATGTATGGACTGGGGGCTGTGCTGGGGAAGATGGAGGAGAGCACCCTGTCGCATATCTCAGCAGAAAGTTGTTACCCAGAGAAGTGAGTTATGCGGCAGTGGAGAAGGAGTGTTTGGCTTTGGTCTGGGCATTGAAAAAGTTAAGTCCCTACTTGTATGGGCAAGAGTTTTCCCTTGTGACTGATCACAACCCACTCGTTTGGCTTAACCGGGTCTCAGGAGACAATGGGAGACTGCTGAGATGGAGCTTGGCACTACAGCCCTACAATTTTACTATCAGCTACAGACCCGGTAAGCTAAACGGAAATGCAGATGGGTTGTCACGACAAACAGACGTTTCCATCACCTCGTAGTCCGGTCATCCCCAAGTTGACCCGCCACAGGGTCAAGCCGGGTCTGCCGGAGTGTCCCACAAGGAGGGAGCCGTGTGACAGAACCATCTGTCTGCTGGATTTTTGCCCGTTCGTCTGTTTGTCCCCGTTCGTATGAATGGCTGGTTTCTATAGCCCAGCCATTCGAATGACTCTTTTTTCCCGAACAAATCTGCCGAACGAACGGCCACCCAAGTGAGGAGTGTGCTGCAGGTTAACGAAGTGATCACCATTATAACGTTGTGGTTAACCGCAGACACTTCTCAATTAAACCGAACTCAGGGTGGTCGTCGTTCGTATGTCGACCACGAGGCAGCGGCCATTTTAAATCATGCGAACGCTCAGCGGTGTTTGGCTCTATTTCTATGGAGCGGAAAACGGACACTTTTTCTGTCGAACACCGCTGAAACAAGGGAACGCCTGGCTGCCTCCAC
>OW240924.1:1825492-1908486 GCA_933207985.1 Pelobates cultripes | reverse complement strand
GCTCCTCCGTGTACCGAAAACCGCTCTGGAAACGACTACCCTCCATCTCCACTCCTCGACCTCGGATTGTTAAACGGACTTCTGCTCCTTCCCCTAAGGAACTGATTAATTTGAACTCTCCAGTTACCTGGAACTGCCTCTAAGCTAAGTACTTTTCCTTCAATCCAATTGCTCTCAGTTGCAAATAAGAAACTGCCTCTAAGCTAAGTACTTTCCTTCAATCCAATTGCTCTCAGTTTCAAATAAGAACCTGCCTCTTAAGCTAGGTACTTTTTCCTTCAATCCAACTGCTCTCAGTTGCAAATAAGAAGCTGTCTCATTGTTAAACTCTCCTAAAGCTAATTCTACTACATTTAATTCAACCTAATTCTGCATGCATTCTCTGCACTATACTTAATTCGGACTGCTTGGCTTCTGCAAAACTTCAGTGGCTTATTTTTTTTCCTGCAACTAACAACCTGCTATAAGGGTTTAAAGCTACAGTAACCACTCCTGCAACTCAATAACAAAAAAGAATACAATTATAAATTGATGTAATTGAAAGTTTTTCTACAGTTGCGTTCCAGTAGTTTAGCATTACACCTAGAATTACACATGAGCAAAATATATTGTAAATTAATTGCTAAATACCAGAGTAGAAAATAGCTATATGAGATACCAAATCATATCAACCCACAAATAAATCTATATTCAAAGAACAGTACCAGATCTAGTGAGAAGAGGGAAGACAAATCAGTCAGCAAGCCCTCAACATTTCGGCAAAATGCCTTTGTCAAGGGAGCCTGTTGTGATAAAGTGAGAAACACCCTTGTAATCCTATAAAAAAAAGAGTCAAAATAAGCACCTGAAGATAATGGTGGCCACCCATAATGATTGGGATCCTCCCAACCATAAGCGTCTGATAATGGTTACCAAGGAAACCCAAAACAAGAAAATAAACATCCCTGAAAAAACTACATATATACATAATGCTCAGTGACAACATAAGAAGGAACAAAAATATGTAGATATCAGATTGTATGTCTGAATAGAACATTCAACCAGCTTTGTCTATGACGGATGCAATAAAATAATATCTCAGTAAAGACATATAAAGAAAACTGCACCACATATCGAACTGTAAACTAACTTGTATATACATTCACTATACTTACATTAGCTATAACCCTCATGTGACTCATCAGTTAACAAAGGTTTACTTTGGTTTCGTTATACTAATTACAGGTGGTTGGTTTGCTTCTCATACACTTGTTAGCTTGAATTGTCCACCGTTATGGTCCTTGTAGATACTTTTCATTGTATATTCTTGTTGATACTGATACTAGTTACCTATGCTATTCTTCTGGTTTTCTTCAGTATTGGTACTTTTCCGGCTCTCAACCCTTTCTACTCTATTATTTCCTCTATAGAGGATGGGTTTATCAACTTGGCCCTCGCTATATTAATCACTTATCTACGTTCATCACTTATCTGTCTCTGGGCTATCCCATTATTTTCAGGAAACAGGCTTATACATGTGACAGGTTCACGGTTCACTTACATTCCAGAGTTTCTGTATTATTAGAATTTTGCTATATGCCTCAATGCTATTAATTTATGGCTCACGTCATATGCTGGTATTTTCATATTCATACCACCTGCTTTAGTCTAAGTCGCTTGTGTTACCCCTCAGTTGTTTCACAAGGTATATATTGGTTGTCCCTTGCATGTTTACAACTATTTCTTTAGCCCTCATAGTCTCCCGTGTCTGGCAGATTCATCTATTTCAATATACATGGTATTAGTCCTCCAGGTTCTAAGGTATTTCAAGTTGTGCCCATTGTGGTCTCCCAGCAATTACTGTCACCAAGTCTCTCCATTACTATTCACGTAATAGATAAGTTGTCTTTCATTACATAATGTTGGTTATTATGTCTCTGGTTGTATTTAGAGTTGAGTGGACACCTGGATGTTCCGACTCGAACTTGACCCCGAACCCGAACCTCATTGACGTCAATGGGGACCCGAACTTTTGGGCACTAAAATGGCTCTAAAAAAGTCCTGGAAAGGGCTAGAGGGCTGCAAAAGGAAGTAAAATGGGGGTAAGAGTAGGACAAGTGCACTGCAAACAAATGTGGATAGGGAAAATAACATAAAATACATAAAAAGTAAAAATAATAATCTTGAACTAGGAGGAGGAGGAGGTGGATGTGGAGTATGAGGATGAGGAGTCGGTGACCGTGACGGTGTAGGTGGAGTGGCGGTGGAGGAGGAGGAGGTAGCCAACACTGTTTTTTATTTGTTTGTTTGTTTTTTAATTGAGGTAGCCCACAAAATATTGGGACATATAAAAAAAGAAAACAAAGAATAAGTGCACTTGAGTATAACAATGGCTGGTGAGGCCGGTATAAATGTCTGTTCTGCACAAGGTACAGACAAGTCTGGTGAGATCCATGGCTGGTTCACTTTAATAAACGTGAGCTTGTCCACCTTGGCTGTGGACATGCATCTGCGCTTGTCTGTGTTACGCCCCCTGCCGTGCTAAACAGAAGTTCAGACAATACACTGGCTGAAGGGTAGGCCAGCATCTCCAAGACATAAAGGGCAAGCTCAGGCCATGTGCCCAATTTGGAGAACCAGAAGTTGAATGGTGCAGTCCCATCAGTCAGTACATGTAGGAGTGTGCACACGTTTTGTTCCACCATGTTGCTGAAATGCTGCCTCCTGCTAAGACGTTCCATATCAGATGGTGGTGCTGGTTGTTGTGGGGTGCTGACAAAGCACAAGTTAGAATGTGGGCAACTCGGCAGTCGTTGTGCAGGCACTACAGCATGTAGTCGCACATGTGTGCCAGGCTGTCCTCTGGGAGGTGTATCGTATGTGTCCTCTGTATCCCCCAGCCACGCTCAAGTGATGCCCACGAGCTGCGTTGGTTGCCACCCTGCTGTGAACATGGTTTCTCCTCCTCCTCCTCCTCCTCCTCCTCCACGTGCTCCTCCTCCTCCTCCTCCAGAACTGTGCCCTGGCTGGAAATTGTGTACCTGGCCTATGCTGGTGCAGGAACCCACCCTCCCAGCCACTTGTGAATGACCGGCCTGATAACCGTGAAAATTACCCCTCTTCCTCCTTCTCTTCCTCCTGTGCCACATCCTCTTCCATCATCGCCGGAAGCATTTTTTCAAGGAGACATAGAAGCGTGATAGTAAGGCTGAGAACGTCGTCAGCGGCACTGGCCATGTTGGTGGATTACTCTTAGTGCTCAAGCCGGTGAAGACTGATAAGATGCAAGCATCTTGGCAGGGCCCATAGAAAGTAGTAGCCCAGGTATGTGATACTACTTATGTCATTGCCAGCTGTGCAGATGAAAGGATCCAGTGATCCTTCCATGTGAAGATGCTGAAGGAGTACCAAGAAAGACAGGAGGATGTCGCTGCAGTGTGTGCCCTTGCTGCAGATGACTCAGAAAGCTTACCCCTCCCTGATTTACTAGAGAGAGACCCCCAGACTGACCTTACTATCCTTGTACAGCTAGTGGACCGGTTAAGACAGGCTAAGAGGCTTCTGTGGGAGAAACAGGCGACTTTCTCCCAAGAACTAGGCTATACGACCCCAGCTGTGCACAGGGTAGAGACCCCTGCGACAGCCCCCTTACCATATCCCATGAAGCAGAAGGAATGCGGAAGGAAATAAAGGAGACGACCCAGTTAGGATTCATCGAGCACTCAGACAGTCCTTGGGCCTCGCCTGTAGTCCTGGTGCCTAAGAAAGATGGGACCACCCGGTTCTGCGTGGACTACAGGCGACTCAACGAGAAGACCACCACTGACGCCTACCCGATCCCCAGGGTAGACGAACTCCTAGATCGCATTGCCAGGGGACGCTATTTCACTATCATAGACCTGTGTAAGGGCTATTGGCAGATTAGCCTGGCCGAGGATGCTATCCCCAAGTCTGCATTTGTCACCCCCCAATTTAGGGTCATGCCATTTGGGATGAAAAATGCCCTGGCTACCTTCCAGCGTATGGTGGATTGGCTCCTCGATGGCTTCCCGGATTTTGCTTGTGCATACCTGGATAACTTTGCGATCTACAGTGGGTCTTGGGAGGAGCACTTGGTTCATGTAGGGGTGGTTCTGGACAAGATTCGGGCCGCAGGCAGGGGCGTATTAGCTGCGAGGCAAAGAAGGCATTTGCCTTGGGCGGCATTTTTTAGGGGGCGGCAAAAAACGCCGCCCCCCAAATGCCTTGTTAGCCTCACGGCTAACAGACATGCTGGGCGGGCGGGCGGGTGGCTGGCGAGGGAGCTCTTCCTCTGAGTACTCTGCTCAGCTCGCTCGTGTGCCGCCCGCAGAGTGAGGCTGGAAGCCAGAATATGACGTCATCTTCCGGCTCCCAGCCTCACTCTGCAGCGCGCAAGGGAGCTGAGCAGACCGCTCAGAGGAAGAGCTCCCTCGCCAGCCGCCCGCACAGCAGCCAGTGCCGCCCAGCCCGACCGGCAGCCACTGGACCACCAGGGAGAGAGAGGGCAGCACAAAACCAGGATACACCACTGGCCTGACCTTGAAGCCAGATAAGTGACATCTAGGTATGGCTGAGGTACAGTACCTGGAACACAGAGTGGGATGTGAGAGCCAGAGACCAGAGCCAGCCAAGGTAGAGGCGGTAGCTAACTGGCCCACACCCCTCACTAAGACTAGCCCTCTTGGGGACTGCAGGGTACTATAGACGTTTTGTCCCCGACTATAGCACTATCGCTAAGCCCCTGATGGACCTGACTAAGAAGAACACTCCCAGCATAAACATACAATTCCCTCCCCTAGTCCTGGAGAATATCAAGTCTGATAGTAATAACTTCATTATCTCCAGGCAGAAAAAATACAGTTTTACACAATATTTAGAACACCCTTTATACATATGGTATCCCCACAAATAATATGTCCGCTGACAGCCCCGATCTGGGTGACCAACATATTCAAATTTCGCCCAAATCGGTTCAGGGGTTCTCAAAAAGTATGGAAGTCTTTTGTGACCGGCTAACCACGAGGTTGCTGCCCAAAACAGTTCCACGAGTTTGGCTAGTTTTGCCGGTCCATTTCGTGAAGTTGCAAAAACCGAATAATTCCACAAACGTTTTCCCCTGGCTCATAACAGCGATTGTTCCCCTCATACGAATGAACAGAAGTACCGAACAACGCTCTTCTAGCTGTTCGGGAAATAAAGACCCAGCATTTGTATGTTGGGACCGGTGTTCGGGAAGTCGGGTGTCCGATTTTCGTTCCAGACACTCGACACCCAAGCCCTGCTGCCTTTGTTCGCACAAAAAAAAGATGGTCAACGTTTTCTCAGCCACGTGGCGTTCGGCAATACGAACTACGGCCGCACAGGTAGAGGATTCAATTAAGGCAGGCTTTGAAGTTAACGAGCCAGGGGGGTGGTCTCTGTTCGGTAGTTACATCTACCAAATGAAAAAGGGGAGAAATACCGAACACAAAGAGGGATTTCTTCACACTGCTCCCCTATAGTTCCATGGGTCGGCACACCCGTCTAGACCCTGTCAGGTTGGCTTGGGGATGTCCGGTAAAAGTAATGTAGGAGTCCAGTTTGGTCTGTCGGGGCAGACTGTCCGCATTACCATTTTGTTTGCCCAGACAGTATTGCATAGTAAAGTTATATGGCTGAAGGGCTAGGCTCCACTGTAATAGCCTGGGGTTGTCACGAGCTACCCGGTTTAGCCACACAAGGCCCGGTGAAGGTTTTCGATTCCTACCTCTTCACCGTACCGAATATCGCATCTCTTCCACTACTGTCACTTCACGGGGCTATCCTCACTACCTCTAAGTTGATGTTATACGTACAGTTATTGTTAACAAGGCTCGGTATGAACCCTAGCCTTTATTCAGGACACGCGTTTCGGATAGAGGCTGCATCTATGGCATCGAGCCAAGAAGTTCCAGTCCATGTCATTAAAACTCTAGGTCGCTGGAAGTCATCAGCATATACAATATACATGCCCCAACTGGTACAGGAAATACGAAGAGCATTTGTTAAATGTCATCTTAATGTACTTACATTGTATTATGTTCTTTACTCAATAAATGTATTTCGAACATGATATTTATTGACCGGCCTACACCTCAAACGACTATTTCCTATCACAGGTTTGCTAACAACAATCTTACTTCATATCATAATCAATGTTGTCCTGAACGCAACTATATATATATATATATATATATATATATATAAAACAAAGAATCATTTGCCTCATTCCAAACATTGATCCCTTTGAGTCTGTGTTTGCTGTATACAACAGCTTTGAAACACAACTTAGGAAAAGAAGACTGGAACAACTGCCTGAACAATAATATTGTCTTGAAGTATTGGTTTAATTTAATTTATATTTAAGTATACCGTTATTTAAAAAAATGTCTGGTACATATGTTACTAGGTGTAATATGTCCAAATGAAATTGCATAGCATTTTGTTCCTATTTATTTTCCATAAGCATATAACACTAATGCACTGGGTGTATAAATATTGAAACAATATGTAATCAATATATGATACACCGAGACCCTTAAATTATTTCCAATACAAAAATGATTACACTGCCTGTTTAATAATAATTGCACCACATATCTTGATGTGTTGAAACATTGAAAGGTCACTTGTTGGAACCTTAAATAAACCACATTCACACTGAAATGGGTTCGGGGACTTTGGAGCCTACTCCACATCATAGGTGCTTTTCTCCATATTCATTACAATCTTTAAATTTGGTGTATTTAATGTTTAAGTACTATGAAAAGTTAGGTTGAAATATTATTATTTTTTATATATTTTTAATATATTTTATTTTTTCTATTTACAGTACACATGTAAATGAAATGGATTCAGAAAACCAGACTTTTTTGACAGAGTTTGTTTTGCTTGGTCTGACTGACATAGTGGAACTCCAATTGACCCTATTTATCTGTTTTTTGACAATCTATATATTGACGTTGGCAGGAAACTTCTCTATCATGTTGGTCACCCTCTTGGATCACAATATTCACACTCCTATGTATTTCTTTTTATGGCATTTGTCTTTGCTTGATATCTGCTATTCTTCTGTAGCTGTCCCAAAGATGATTACTGATTTTCTAAAAATGAAGAAAACTATTTCATTTAGTGGTTGCATCTCCCAAATACATTTTTTTCATTTCCTTGGAAGCACAGAAGTTATACTCTATTCAGCAATGTCTTATGACCGATATGTAGCAATTGGATATCCCTTGCGCTACACCAGCATCATGAACACCAAGGTTTGTATGTGTTTGGTGTTAGTTTCGTGGATAATTGGATTTTTCCATGCATTGATACATGCTGTGATGACGGCAAGACTTCCATTTTGTGGACCAAACTTAGTGAATCACTTTTTCTGTGATGTAAAACCAGTGCTGAGCTTGGCTTGTGCAGACACTTCACTTAATGAAGAACTTCTTAGTAAGGTAACTGGTACCTTGGTTGCATCTACTTTATGTCTAACACTACTCTCCTATCTCTTCATTGGAAAATTCCTTATAAAGATACGGACATCCAAAGGAAGAAAACGTGCATTCTCCACCTGTAGTGCTCATCTAACTGTAGTTTCTCTTCAATATGGTACAGCTATGTTTATATATTTGCGCCCATCTACTCAAGACTCGTTAAATCAAGAGAGAGCAGTTGCAATCCTTTTTACGGTCATAACTCCCTTGCTCAACCCAATTATTTATACATTGAGAAACAAAGATATGAGAAAAGCATTGCATAAGTTGTGGAGGAGACTGTTATTCTAATGAATATAAAAATGTTTACCATACAGAGGAACAAAGAATTTAAATTAATACAGGTGATTACATAACCTCAGTAAATCCATATTTATGCATAAATGGAGAGAAAGGAAGAAAGAAATGAAGGAAGGAAGGAAGGAAGGAAGGAAGGAAGGAAGAAAGAAAGAAAGAAAGAAAGAAAGAAAGAAAGAAAAAGAAAGAAAGAAAGAAAGAAAGAAAGAAAGAAAGAAAGAAAGAAAGAAAGAAAGAAAGAAGGAAGGAAAGAAAAAAGAAAGAAGGAAAGAAAGAAAGAAAAAAGAAATAAAGAAAGAGTGAAAGAAAGAAAGAAAGAAAGAAAGAAAGAAAGAAATGTTCATGTACAATGTTAATCCTTTCAAGTTCCAGGGAAGCAACTCTGCTTTTATATTCTAGAATTACTTCTTCCTTCAAGGAAGGAAGGAAGAAAGAAAGAAAGAAAGAAAGAAAGAAAGAAAAAAGAAAGAAAGAAAGAAAGAAAGAGTGAAAGAAAGAGAGAAAGAAAGGAAGAAAGAATGAAAGAAAGAGAGAAAGAAAGAAAGAAAGAAAGAAAGTGAAAGAAATAAAGTGAGAAAGAAAGAAAGAATGTTTATGTACAATTATACTTTCATCCTTTCAAGTTCCAGGGAAGCAACTCTGTTTTTATATTCTAGAATTACTTCTTCCTTTTATAATTTAGAAAAGGTGGTATCATCCTTTTAATTTTTGGTGAAGAGAACCTGAACAGACATGATGAAAATATGCTGAAAATCCAACAATGTATATTTTAAAACACAGGTATTCTTTGAAGATAATTGTTTTAAAAATTATGTGCTAACATCCCTCACATAACCTATACCAGTGGAGGAAGTCACATCTACAATTTGGTCCCTCCAAATAGGCAAAGCTCCCAGCCCTGTCTACTTCACTAATGACTACTACAAAGAATCCCCAGACATTCTAGCTCCACAACTGACGCAGGACTTTAACAAGGCAATTTTGAAACAGCATCTACCTCCAGAAATCTTGTTAGCACACATTGTAATCCTAAACCGGGCAAACCACCAACCTCCCCCTAAAACTCTAGGCCGATATCCCTACTTAATTTGGATGCCAAATTACTAGCAAAACTATATACCCTTCGAATACAAACTATTTTGCTATGTATTATTCTTGACGATCAGGTGGGCTTCGTGAAGGGTCAACAGGGGTCAGATAATACCCGCACGGTGCTGAGTATTATGCAAAGCCTGACAAAATTGGGGAAGGGTGGACTTTTTCACTCACTCAATTTAGAGAAAGCCTTTGACCAGTTGCATTGGGGTTTTCTAGATGCTACAATACATAAATGTGGAATAGAAAGATAGAAACATAGAATGTGACGACAGATAAGAACCATTCGGCCCATACTCTGCCCAATTTTCTAAATACTTTCATTTACATAAAAGGGTTAAGGGAGACAGAGCTCCGTGTTGAGGGTCAAGCAGTGGTCAAACAGAGCTGTGGGTTTATTGTTCTTTTATACACATTCTTACACATTAGTACTACCCACAGGGTTTTGGAAAACAACCAATAAACACATAGAATACACTCAGAAACTCCCACACAAAATCCTCCCCTCTGCCTTTGATACAATTACCTTACACAATGGGTTAATGTAATTATCACAGGTAGAGAAATACAGTTTTTCCACATTATTCATAACTTTAAAAGTAAGCATCGCATTCACATAAAACTTACATTTTCAGAATCAGCATACTCCAAAAACAATCATACAAATTGGTCCAGTGCATCAAAAGTTAGATCGAATGCATTTGTGACCAAATGAAGCATGGCTTTTCTGCCCAAAACCAGTTCCACAGAGTCTTCTATCCTGGAGATAATTGGGAAGTAATCCAATTATCTCCAAGGACAGAGGCAAAACTCTATTGAACACATGGTAGCAAAAGACAATAAAATACATAAATATATATAACTGTGCAGCTATTGCATAAAACAGGTACATTCAACATATCCCCACATACCTCAGATCTGAGCGCACTTTATTACTGAATGGCGTTCAGATCACATACATACAGTTCAATTGCCATGGAGGCAAAGTCTTTCACATAGTCCTTCGTTATACATATGGGCTCCATGGCATAGCTATCTGAGGTATCACTGTTCAAATAGGGCAAGTCTCGAATGACCCGGCTTTCGTGTCTTTGCAGGGGAAAATCAAGTGTTTCAGCATGGGGCCATAGTCTAAAGGCAGCAGACGAGCAACCTCCAATGCACAGTGGCGAGATTGGTCTTGTCACAGTTAGGATAGCCTTATACCTAAGCATACTTAAACTCCTTCACTGTGTTAACCTCTACCACTTCAGCTGGAAGGCTATTCCATGCATCAGTGAAGTTATACTTCCTGATATTATTTTTAAACCTTTGCCCCTCTAATTTAAGACTATGTCCTCTTGTTGTGGTAGTTTTTCTTCTTTTAAATATAGTCTCCTCCTTTACTGTGTTGATTCCCTTTATGCATTTAAATGTTTCTATCATATCCCCCGTCTTGTCTTTCCTCCAAGCCATACATGTTAAGATCCTTTAACCTTTCCTGGTAAGTTTTATCCTGCAATCCATGAACCAGTTTAGTACCCCTTCTCTGAACTCTCTCTAAAGTATCAATATCCTTCTGAAAATACGGTCTCCAGTACTGCGTACAATACTCCAAGTGAGTTCTCACCAGTGTTCTGTAAAATGGCACGAGCACTTCATCTTTATATTGCTAATGTCAAATAGACATCTCTAATCTCCCACTGCCTTTCCACTGTAATGCGCGTACAAGTAATATCTAAAAAAAATACTGCTTTGGAGGTCCTCTTTCTAAGTTTGCTTTCTAATTCCCTTAATGTAGTTTTTATTTTTGAAGTGCAATAAAACATCATGGGACGGTGCAGCCCTCGAGAAATCTTGAAGGCGAGCATCAGAGGTGGGAGTACGGACAGAAGATAGATGTAAGTCTTCAGCAGATCGTAAGGGCCTAGACGGGACATACTTGTGTATAAGGGAGGATAGATAGGTGGGAGCAGCATTATGTAAAGATTTGAAAGCAAGAACCAGAATTTTAAATTGAGCTCTATATTTTATAGGAAGCCAATGTAGGGACTGACAGAAGGGTGAGGCATGGGAGGTGAAAACAGACCGGAAGATCCGTCGTCGCATTCATTATGGACTGTAACGGCACAAGTTGGGAGCACGTGAGACCACTGAGAAGCGGATTACAGTAGTCAACGCGAGAAAGGACAGTGGAATGGAGCAACACCTTAGTCGCATCTGGCGTTAAGTAGGGGCGGATGCGAAACATAACAAATTCTAAAATCTATCCAGATTTAAACTAAAATCAAAGACATATTATATACTCTGGTACACAGCTACATAAGATGAAAAGGGACAGACTTTCTCACATAAAAATGCTTTTATATTGCGCTATAAACTAGGAAAAAACCTGTCCTTCTTTACCCCAGAATTACATTCAGATATGCCCTTGGATCAAGAAGCTGATACCCCATCTATTGAAAATTATATTCCTGATTATTATGTATTTACAAGTATTCACCCAGTTGCCATTTAAACATATGTTCAGACCCTGATAAAACCACATTTTCAGACAGAGAAGTCCTTATTGTTCTTACTGTAAAAACACCCTTTTCTTTTGCCTTAGATTAAATCTCCTTTCTTCCAGTCTACATGCATGACCTCATGTCTTATGTATAAGCCTATTTATGAATAGATTTCCACACAATGATTTGTATTGGTCCTGAATATATTTGTACTATGCTATCATACCTTTTCTATTTTAAACAAATTTCAATTTGTTAACTTTTCTTCATAACTCAAATCTCCAATTCCATTATTAATTTTGTTGCCTATCTCTATACTGTTTCAAGGACCACAATACCCTATTTTGGAAGAGGTGCCCTACATTGCACAGCATATGCAAGGTGTGTTCTCATCAGAGATGCAAAATCGCATCCTGAAAATGACAATAGCTTACTAGTCTCAGCCACTGCTGATTGACATTGCACATTGTTGCCTAGTTTGTTTTCTATAACTCTCATATTCTCATCATGTGTAATCCCTAATTCACTACAACTCAGCATTCTTTATTCCAAAGTGACTAACTTTGTCTGCTGTTTGAGTAACCATTCCCCAAATTTCTCTAAATCCCTCTTCAGCAAAAGTAATAACCTGCTCACATTGTATTACTTTACAGAGTTTTGTGTCATTTGCAAACACTGAAACATGACTTTCAATTTCTATTTCAAGATCATTTATAAATATGTAGAATATAAGAGGTCCCAGGAAAGAACCCTCAGGGACACCACACACATTCAGCATGCAAATTTACCATTATGTCATGGTGCCTGATCGGCACCTTAGTGTAACCACAGCAGGTCAGTGCGGTCACACCACAGTCAACATCGGTCATCCCGATTGGCACCGCAATGTGATCGCATCTGATTGGTGAAGTCACACCAAAGGAGGGAGAGGTTACTCAGCATAATTCTAGCACCTCTCACTCCATGCAGCTCCTAATACAGCGGTCGTTTCCTATTTATTAGTAAATGCATACTGAGAAATGTATATTAATATTAATATTTGTTTTAAGATATTCAATTTATCCTTAGTATTTTTTAATTGGTTTCTGTCACAGACCCATCCGTATGGACTAAGATTGCTGGGTTCGTCTGTTTGCTTATTTCACAAACTCCCCCATTCGTATGCCTGGATTTAAGTGAATTGATTTTTTTTACCGAACAAAACTGTCGAACGGACGGCCACCCAGAAGAGAGGTGTGCTGCTGGTTAACCTATTGATCCCAATTAGAACGTTGCGGTTAACCACAGACACTTCTCAATTAAAACCGAATACAGGGTGGTCGTCGTTCGTATGTCGACCACGAGGCGGTGGCCATTTTAAACCATGCGAAAGACCAGCGGTGTTCGGTACTAAATTCATGGAACTAAAAACGGAAACTTTTTCAACCGAACACCGCTGATGCCGTCGACCTCCCTTCTCCAATCGACAGAAGTGTGCGAACACCGGCCTTTCGGGAGATTTAAAGCCACGAATAAACTTACCCCAGATAGCCTTCCCATGGAGTCAATCGCATACCGAAGAACTGTAATAGACTTTGACTCCATGGCGATTGAACTATACGTATGGGATCTGAGCGCTATTCGCCAATAATATGCACTCAGATCCAGGCTATCTGGGGATGTGTTACACAAATGAGAAATGTTCGGCAGTTATAAAGTTATGTATTTTTATGTGTTTTATGATTTGTATTTAAAATGGCGATTTGCCTCTGCTCTGGGAGATAATTGAATTACTTCTCAATTATCTCCCGGGCAGAGGGGAGGAAACCATGATGTATGCTGGGAATATTGTGTGACTGTATGTCCTGAAATGCCATATGTCCATCTGCTATTCCAGTCTCCCATTTGGTCCCCTAGGGGAGTGTCCACCAAGTGGGAGACCTGCATAAATACGGGCGGGTAGCCCACAGTAAACTCAGTTCGTGTTTTACCCTCAATGCGGAGTTTGGTCTCGTTATTGGGGGGATTTTATTACCGGCGACTAGAGACTGCTATTTGGAACTATCAGCCGCTTGGGAGATACCGGCGTTCGGCTGATATTGACGGTTCGTAAGCTTGAAGCTCGTGGAGGGAAGTGACTGTATGGATACTGTTCGGGAATTTGGAGTGTTCCCTTGCTGGCGGTTCGCATGGTTGTATTGGATACGCTTATAGCCTACATTATTGCGAACGGGGAGCATTCACTAAACGGCGGTTTGTACATTTCATGCTGAAGGTACCGCAGGGGCGTACCTAGAGCATTTGGCACCCGGGGTGGATCCTGTACTTGGCACCCCCCCCTGCCTACCTCCCCACCAAAAAAAAAACCTGTAAAATTTTTAAAGGTTTTCTTTCTTTTTTTTACAATTTGTAAACTTTGCAAAACTGCTGCTGTCAGCCCCTCCTACAAAACCCTTGTCCTGCCCCGCCCCTCCTACAAAACCTCTGTCCTGCCCCTTCTACAAATCCTGTACTGCCCCGTCTACAAAACCCCCGCAACCCCCTTCCACAAATCCCCTGCTTATCCCCCCTTATAAAGACTCCTGTCCCAATACAAAACCCCCGCCCCCTTCTACAAAATCCCTGCAGCCCCACACACACATTTACAGGCAGACAGTCACACACTCAGTTACAGACAGACAGTCACACACTCAGTTACAGGCAGACAGTCACACACAGTCACAGGCAGACAGTCACACATACACATTTCCTCCGTGCGCCAGTTTATCAGCTGTTTGCTTGTGTGAGCTGTACTGGCCGCACGCACCCTAACTACATGGGACACTGTGCGGTCCACAGCTCCCCAGCCTGTAGCTGTAGTAGTAGTCGGGGGTACAGGGAGCAGCTGTCTCCTGTACCCGGCCGGACTAACAGGAAGTACACACTCAGTGTGCACTTCCTGTTAGTCCGGCCGGGTACAGGAGACAGCTGCTCTCTGTACCCATCGGACCATGCTGCAGTGAGGGAGCTGACAGGAGGGAGCGCTGAGTGCTGAGCGCTTCCCTCCTGTCAGCCTCTCTCCCCATGCTGCGCCCGGGCGGTGCGGTCCGCCCTCATGGACGCACCGCCTGGGCAAAGCTGCAGCCGCCTGAGGCTCTCTACAGAGCGCTCGGGCGGCTGCAGCATGGGGGGGCCGGCGGGGCTGGTCATGGCACCCCCCACCCTGGTGGCACCCGGGGCGGACCGCCCCTCGCCCCCCCTTATTACGCCACTGAGGTACCGTAACAGTTTCAATGTGTTATATTTATTACCTAATGGTACATACTAAGGAATGTACCTTTCTAATATTTGTTTGTTGAATTTAAATATCCAATAATTAATGTGTTGCCCAGATGTGCAGCTTTCCAAATATGCTCTAAAAGCTGTTCTTCCTCATCAATATTAACATTAAGTAGTTTATAACATATCCCAAACAATATTTGATTTCCCTTCTTTTGCCCCAAGCAGATATCTACCCAGTGGCGTACACACAATATATGGGGCCCCGCCCCTTTCCCCTCTCCTCTACCCTGACCTTCTACCCTCTGACCATGGGCCTCCCAACACATACATACAGACACAAACACACACCCCCGGCAGACACATACATACAGAGACACACAAATGCAGACACATACATACAGAGACACACACATGCAGACACATACATACAGAGACACAGACACACACACAGAGACACACACAGACATAGACAGACACACACACAAACAAAAGAGACACACACACATACAGAGAGACACACACACCTACATACAGATACACAGACACACATACAGACACACACATACAGAGACACAGACACACACACAAACATACAGTGACACACACACACATACAGACACACACACATACATACAGATACACACAAACACACACACATGCAGAGACGCAGATATACACACACACACATGCAGAGACACAGACACACACATTCATACAGATACACACACACATACAGACACACACACACACACATACATGCACACACACACAGAGACACACACATACATACACATATACAGAGACACAGGCACACACAGAGACACACACACATACATACTCATATACAGAGACACACACAGATACACACATGCAGATACACACATGCACACATACAGAGACACAGACACACACATACATACACATACAGACACACGCACACACAAACACATACAGAGACACAGACACACACATACATACAGATACACACACAGAGAGACACATACACACATAGAGACACACAGAAACACACACGAACATACAGATACACACACATACATACAGAGTCACACACACACATACAGAGACACATACACATACAGACACACACACACACAGACACACACACACATACAGAGACACACATACAGATATACAGACACAGACAGACACACACACACAGAGACACAGACACACATACATACAGATACACACACAGACACACACATACACGCACACATACAGAGACACAGACACACACATACATACACACATACAGAGACACACACACACATGCACAAAATGTTTCCTACCTTTTGTGACTTTCCCTGTGGTCCAGTGGGGGCTCAGCCTGATGGGAGTCAGAGTTCCCACTCTGACTCCCTCCTCCTTCCTGCTTCCTCCCACACTAGCTCTCTGTATGCTGGGAGGAGTGACCAGGGAGTCAGTTCCTCCCAGCAGTGGTGTCATCACAGGGGGCCCAGTCGCGCCGTTAAAGCGCCCAGCGCTGACTGGGCCCCCTGATAATCCATCTCCATCGGGTGGCTCTGACAGCATGGGTTTGCCGCGCGGGCTGGGGCCGCAAAATGTGGCAGCCGGTACCCGGTCGCGGGGGTCCGTAAGGCGGCTGGGCCCCCTGGAGTGACGGGCCCAGTCGCAGCTGCGACCCCTGCGACCACAGTGTGTACGCCACTGTATCTACCCATAAAGATTCCACATGTTCTTCATCATATTCCAACTTGATTAATATTTGACTTTA
The DNA here is from genome assembly GCA_933207985.1 of Pelobates cultripes. NCBI lineage: Eukaryota > Metazoa > Chordata > Amphibia > Anura > Pelobatidae > Pelobates > Pelobates cultripes. The sequence continues at coordinate 1,892,104 of OW240924.1, read as the reverse complement.
ACTCATGCTGAGACTTTCTCAATGGTTAGCATGATGTCCAATCCAGTATCAGTATTTATAGGTTTGAAACACTGTGATATTGGACCATGCAAAGGAGCGAGGCGAAACCTGTGTGGTTATGGAGGGGAGAAGACAAGTGGGACACTCCAAGAAGTGAACTGTAATGAACCACTACAGTGAAATTAGGTGAATTGAAGCTTCATGTAATCTAAGCATAAGTTGTATTAACCCCTTAGTGACCAGACCGTTTTTCAATTTTCTTATGGTTATGACCAGTGCTCTTTTTACATTTCTGCTGTGTTTGTGTTTAGCTGTAAATTTCATCTTACTCATTTACTGTACCCACACATATTATATACCATTTTTCACGGCGTTTAATGGTCTTTCTAAAGATTCCATTATTTTCATCATATCATATAATGTACTATAAAATAAATTATAAAATATGATGAAACAATGTAAAAAAAACACTTTTTTTTCAAACTTTGACCCCCAGAATTTGTTACGCATCTACAACCCCCAAAAAACACCCATGCTAAATAGTTTCAAAATTTTGTCCTGAGTTTAGAAATACCCAATGTTAACATGTTCTTAGCTTTTTTTGGAAAGTTGAGGGCAATAAGTACAAGTAGCACTTTGCTATTTCCAAAAAATTGTTTTTTCCAAAAAATTGTTTTCAAACATTGTAACACTGATATCTGTCAGGAATCCTTTAATAACCCTTCACATGTATATATTTTTTTAAAGAAGACAACCTAAGGTATTAAACTTGGGGTATTTTGACTATTTTTATGCACCCATTTTACCACCAATTTATGCTAAATTAAAAAAAATCATAATTATAATTGGTGATTTTTTTTGACACACATTTAAGAATACATGTACGGAGAACTAAAGGGGTTACTGCCAAAGAACAGGCTAATATGTGTTCAGCAACATCTCCTGTGTACAGTTATACCCCCCCATGTATAGGTGTGTCAGATTCTCTGGGGGCTAAAATACCTTATTTGGAGGGTGCGCATTCCCAGTTTTCCAACTTGAAATTTTCACAACTGGCCATCATGCACCCATGTCCTATTTGGGACATTTTTGAAGCCGGCCAATGTAATTTACACCCCTCAAACCATATATTTTTGAAACGTAGACAACCTAGGGCAGGCATAGGCAACCTTCGGCACTCCAGATATTTTGGACTAGACCTCCAATGATGCTTTATCAGCATTATGGGTGTAAGAGCATTATGGGGAATGCAGTCCACAACATCTGGAGTGCTAAAGGTTGCCTATCCCTGTCCTAGGGTATTTCTAGTGGTGGTATTTTAACACTTGCCATGCACTAATTCAACCACCAGTCTTTGTCAAACATTTGGATAGTAATTAGAGTTGAGCGGACAACTGGATGTTCGGGTCCGGCGGGTTCGGCTGAACTTTGAAAAAAAGTCAGGGTTTGGGATCAAACTTGACCCCAAAATGTCTTGATAAACTTGGGAATTAATTTTCCCTTCGATGATAGCAATCCGTCCAGGTCATGACACAGCAAAGCAGCCCCAAAGCATGATGCCCCCACCATCATACTTCACAGTTGGGATGAGGTTTTGATGTTGGTGTGCTGTGCCTTTTTTTCACCACACATAGTGTTGTCTGTTTCTTCCAAACAACTCAACTTTGGTTTCATCTGTCCACAGAATATTTTGCCAGTACTGCTGTGGAACATCCAGGTGCTCTTGTGCAAACTGTAAACGTGCAGCAATATTTTGTTTGGACAGCAGTGGCTTCCTCTGTGGTATCCTCCCATGAAATCCATTCTTGTTTAGTGTTTTACGTATTGTAGATTCGCTAACAGGGATGTTAGCATTTGCCTGTGACCTTTAGCTGACACTCTAGGATTCTTCTCACCTCGTTGAGCAGTCTGCACTGTGCTCTTGCAGTCATCTTTACAGGACAGCCACTCATAAGGAGAGTAGCAGCAGTGCTGAACTTTCTCCATTTATAGACAATTTGTCTTACGGTGGACTGATGAACAGCAAGGCTTTTGGAGATACTTTTATAACCCTTTCCAGCTTCATGCAAGTAAACAATTCCTAATCGTAGGTCTTCTGAGAGCTCTTTTGTGTGAGGCATCATTCACATCAGCCAATGCTTCTTGAGAAAAGCAAATCCAGAACTGGTGTGTGTTTTTTTTTATAGGGCAGGGCAGCTGTAACCAACACCTCCAATCTCATCTCATTGATTGGACTCCAGTTGGCTGACATCTCACTCCAATTAGCTCTTGGAGATGTCGTTAGTCTAGGGGTTCACTTACTTTTTCCACCTGCTCTGTGAATGTTTACATGGTGTGTTCAATAAAAACATGGCAACTGTAATAACTGGCTGTGTTTTTCTTTAGTTGAATAAGTCTTTTATGTATATATATATATAGATATTTCTTCTTTTGAGTCAGGCTCGCCACAATAATATATGTCTATATTATTGAAAAGTACTAATACGCAATCTGGCGTTCTTTATAAAAAATAATTATTTATTCTACATTCAAAAGCAAACAATGATATACTTAACAGATGGTATTTCTTAACGACGTTACAGAGAGTCGTCTTTGTATCAGCAACTCAGGACATCAGAGATTAGAGCAAAAAGGAAGAGAGCATGGTCCTTTGTCCTTGGCTCCATATAGCCCAAATTATGCCATAACGTTTAGTTTAGACTCTGCCATGTAAGGAAATTCCCCATATAAAGACGCCTCCAAATCTCTTATACAGCAAATTCCAGAGACCTCATGGTACAGAATAGCAAACACCATCTGTTCTGTTTAAGTCATTAGACAGCCACACCTTAATATGTATTTGAATAGGAACATACAGAATATGCAATATTCTACATTTCCCTCTGTTTATGGTTTATTTATAAACCATAACAAAATGTTATTTACTTGTCCATTCATACATCATTCGTATCACATTTCATATCACAGTCATTGGGTATAAGAAGAGATGTGTTCATAGCTACCCGGTATCTGAGATTCCTTGGAAGTATTGTGTATTACCCTGTTTACAGTTTCCTTTAGTGTATTCTCCTTCTGTTTAGCCTTTTCATTTACTAGTATATCCAGTTTTCTAATTCTACATTGCATAATTACTTGTAAAACAATACATATTATAGACACACATATAACAATAATAAATGGGTGAAATAAAATATTTACAATTGCTGATCCTACAGATGATTTAGCAAGTGTGTTTGTAATTTTAATTATGTCATTCCACCAAGAGGAACTAGAAACAATTGACCATTCATGTTCTATCACCTTTAATTTACCCTGTTCATGTTCAAATTGAATTTCTGTTTCTTTCCGCTGTTTTTGTAATGAATATAATAATATCTTGTGTTTTCTAATCTCATCTGCCCACTTTCTCCATGGAAACTCATTTGTTTGTGAAACATTTAATTGAATAGGCATAATATCTATCTCTTGTATAGGACTCTTCGATATATTAACTTGAGTTCCTTGAATATGTATTATTAGTGGACCGCCATTGATACAATATAACCCTTTCTGTAATGTTTCTGAATGTGTATTTTCTGAAAAATATAGCTCTTACTAACTCATTATTTGACATAACCTGTACACATACTTTGTCTTTTTCTATGGGAGTTACAATTTCATGAGGATTTTTAACTGTTTTAATTTTACCAGAACATGAACTTTGGTTATGAAAACATGAATGATAAATGGTTTCAACTTGGTTATTTAAATATATTATTTTGGATGCAAAATGTAGACAACTAGAAAGATCTACCTGCTCAAGTTCAGTAATGTTATTATAAGATACAAAATCAGGATATTGTAATTTATAAAATAATAATTGTGTGTTACTAATAGGAATTCCTAATACCGTTATTGAAAATAGTGTTTTTTCAATACCAGAAATTGGTATTAAAGAAGAACTTATACATTTATCATTGTCACGTTCCAACCATTTGTTAACCCATAAATCTGTTAGTGAATGCAAACTCCTCAGGTAAACTACTTTGAGTTCTATAGGAGTAACACCACCTTGTAATGCTTGTGCCATCACATTAAAATCTGTAGAATATTCAACCTGTATTTCTAAACAAGCTTTGGCTACCTGGGATGAATCTGCATTTCTCATAGTAGCTTCCTGTAAATGTTGAACAGAGGGTGCACTAACAGAGGCTGTGTTCATAACCATATTTTTCAATATTTGATTTAAACCTCTTTGAATATGCAATCCTTTTCCCCCTAATAACCCTACAGTTCCCAAATAATTATTTAACCCCTTAAGGACACATGACATGTGTGACATGTCATGATTCCCTTTTATTCCAGAAGTTTGGTCATTAAGGGGTTAATGTTTGAATATCCATAGAATTAGTGATACTTCCTATAGTACCAAATCCAGCCATAATTCCTTCTACTATATCTCTTTTTTTCCTGTTTGATACTTTACTTCCTCCAAACCAAGGTTCTAAGCCTCGTTCCATATTTAATAAATGTTCCTTACATTGTGGAAATTTACTTGAGATTTTCCACCGAGAAACATTAAAATGCCAAACTATTGTTGCAAATTTCCCATCTAATAACAAAGGCTTTGATTGAAAACGATTCAATTGAAAGGGACTTGATAACTTAAAAACCTTATTTTTGCATTATACCATTCTGGGAGAGAATACATTTACCTTAACTTCACCACATCTCTCGTGATGATTTCTTAACATTATACAACATTGATAGTTTCCACTATCACTGTAGGTAGGATTGTCTAAATAGAAAACAAACATTTCTTCCGACCAAGCCACCTTTCCTAGTACACCTCTGTGAATAACCTTTGGCGTTGTATGTGACATACTACCAAAAAACATTCCTTCCCTTTTCCATGTCATTACAGACTCAGGGGGTAAACTTATATGTGTACTATGTGTTAATCTCAGTCTTTCCTTTCCTTCCTGGATATTTACAAGACTAGGCTTCATTATAATATCTCGCATAACATAATCAGTTACCAGAAACATCATGTTAACTCTTACTGTCAACGATTCCCTAGATGCTCGTATTTCCCATATCAAGGTATACCTGGAGTATTGTTTTTTAAGAGGAATTCTGGCTCTAAATGTATAAGCCAATATTGAATTGTATAAAGTACTTCACCATCATGTCCTCGCGTTGTTACTGAAGTTTGTGCAATGTTCACATACATGTCACCTGACCAATTTACCATTTCCTCTCCATTAACTACAATCATGACATATGCAGTTTGTAATATGTTAAGTTCCCATGATCCTGTTTTTACATTGTCTTGTACAAATGAACCTTTGGTCCAACTAAATAAATCATTAGAATCTATTGTAATGTTTAAATTAATAACACTATATTAATAACACTATCTCCTGTGAAGTTAATTTGCACATTGCATACTTGTAGATAGCCATCTTTTGTCCCGAAACAAACATGACCTTTTAATACTTGTTCATTGTCTCTCTTTTTTCTAATATTTCCCAATAAGTCATTCTTTAATTCCTGATTGAAAGTCGTTTTGTTCATCTTAAAAATAACTATTACAAGAACTGTAGTCATCAATGTTAGCAGGCTGCTGATGAACGCCTTCTTTCTGCTACACGGCTGTCTTTGTGAACACATCGTCCGTCAACGACCAACTTTCGTCTGTAGGTCTGCTTACAAATTATCTAAAATAAACTAAGAAAACCAAAGCAGTATCAATATATTATCAAATTATGTTGTAGGTTTATACAATTTGCACTGATCTACATGAACCCAAAAACAATTTTGCCTCCGTTTATTCCGTGAACCATCAAGAGGTCTTTGCACTTGTACCATTGTTTGTCCCATTGTATCTGTTATGTTATAAGGACCTTCCCAGTTTGCCTCCCAAGGTCCAGTTTTCTTAAAAGTTTTTATCATGACCATACCCCCCTTTAAAAACTTTGAAAAATCTGGAGGTGCCATTTTGCACATACGAGTAGCTGCATGTGGCAGAATTTGCTCCAAATTTTCCTGCAGCATTTGCAACCATTTATTTTTAGCATTTGCATCTTTCTGTGGGGTAGACAAATATTGTTCATTAGGAAAATTCAACTGCATTTTCCTACCTGTCATCAATTCAAATGGAGTGTATTGTGTAGCTGAAGACATAGTGCCTCTAATACCCATAAGTACAGCAGGAAGTGCCTGTACCCATGTGTTGCCTTTCTCAAGTAACATTTTTGAAAGTCTAGATTTCAATGTTCGATTCATACGTTCCACAATCCCAGCAGATTGTGGATGATATGGAACATGAAATCTCTGCTCTATGCCTAGAATAGCACACAGTGCTTGCATGATTTTCCCTGTGAAATGGGTACCTCTGTCTGACTCTAGAAGTCTAGGAAATCCCCATCTTGAGAAAATGTGTATCCATAATGCTTCAGCCATTTTTTGTGAATCATCTTTAGTCAGTGGAATTACTTCTAACCATTTAGAGAATACATCCACAACTACTAACGCATATTTTAATCCATTCTTACCTGGTGGTAATGGCCCAATAAATTCAATTTGTAAAGTAGTCCAAGGACCATTTGCAGGTGCTATACGTTGTATAGGTGGTTTTTATCCTTTAGGTCTGGAATTTATTTGTGCACATATCAAACATGATTGCACTACCTGTTGTACAGTCTTTCCCATGTTATCCCAATAAAACTTATCTCTGAGTACCGCTAACAGTTTCTGCTGTCCAATATGACCTAAACTTTCATGATTATATTGTGTAAATAACTGTAATGCTACATGACTGGAACGCAACTGCAGAAAAACTTTTAAGTACTTCAATTTATAATTTTTTATTCTCTTTTTTTTTTATTGAATTGCAAGAGTGGTTACTGTAGCTTTAAACCCTTATAGCAGGTTGTTAGTTGCAGGAAGAAATAAGCCACTGAAGTTTTGCATAAAGCCAAGCAGACCCTTTTAATGATAGTGCAGAGTTTGCATGCAGAATTAGAGTTGAATTAAATGCAGCAGAAATAGCTTCAAGAGTGTTAAAAATGAGGCAGATTATATTTGCAGCCAAACTGAGAGGCAATAGGATTGAAGGAAAAAAGTACTTAGCTTCAGTAGCAGGAGTTCCAGAGAACTGGATGAGGCAGATTATATTTGCAGCCAAACTGAGAGGCAATAGGATTAAAGGAAAAAAGTACTTAGCTTCAGTAGCAGGAGTTCCAGAGAACTGGATGAGGCAGATTATATTTGCAGCCAAACTGAGAGGCAATTGGATGGAAGGAAAAAAGTACTTAGCTTCAGTAGCAGGAGTTCCAGAGAACTGGAGAGTGCAAATTAAGCAGTCCCTTAGGGGTAGGAGCAGAAGTCCGTTAAACAATCCGAGGTCGAGGAGTGGAGAAGGCGGGTAGACGTTTTCAGAGCGGGTACGGTACACGGTAAAGCTTCGAATGTAATTGGGGAGCCGGTAAGAGGTTCACAGGAACTCGTTCAATAATCCAGCAACTTTGAATCTGGCGCGGTCTTCCTATATAGCGTGAGGAGACCGCGTCAGAGAAGGGGGCGGGGCAGAGCTCCGTCAACCCGGAAGTGGCTTAATTCGGCAAAACCGGCAGGTATAACCTGACAGTACCCCCTTCCTATGGAGCACCCCCTGGGTGTACTTCACCTTGGTTTGGAGGGGTAGCGCCTGTGGAACGCAGCAACCAATCTATCTGCATGAACAACAGATGAATCTTCCCAAGTGTCTTCATCAACCCCATAACCTTTCCATCTAATAAGGTATTGCAGGGAGCCACGGCGGATTTGTGAATCCAAAATCTTTTGTATTTCATATTCATCTTCACCGTGAACAATGATAGGTTCAGGAGAGGTCACCACTTCCCTATTGAAAGGGTCGGGGATATATGGTTTGAGTAAAGAGACATGGAATACCGGATGAAGTTTGACATTTGGAGGAAGTTTTAGCTTAACAACGTTGTCATTGATTACTGCTATTACTTGAAAAGGACCAAGAAAGAGAGAGCTCAGTTTTTTCGAGGGGCGGTTGGTGGCTAAATTCCTTGAAGAGAGCCAGACAATATCACCTATTTTGTAGTTAGAAGGAATTTTTCTTTTAGTGTCAAAAAACTTTTTCTGATTACTTAAAGCGAGTTGAAGATTCTCCCGTAATTTGTGAAATAGGGAGGACATAAACTCGTTCCGGGATGAAACAGTAGGATTAGATGAAGCAATGGTTTGGATGGGAAATGAAGATGGATGAAACCCATAGTGCGAGAAGAAGGGAGTCATTTTCGTACTGGTGTGAATAGAATTGTTATAAGAAAATTCAGCCATAGGTAGCCATGTGGTCCAGTCATCTTGTAGGTATGAACAATAACATCGCAGATACTGTTCCAGGCATTGATTGACCCTCTCCGTTTGCCCATTAGTTTGGGGATGATAGGCGGAGAGTTTGCATTGAATTTGAAGGGAGGAACATATCTCTTTCTAGAATTTGGAGGTAAACTGTGTCCCTCTATCTGAAATAATTTCTTCAGGAAGTCCATGAAGCTTTACAATATTATCGATAAAAACTTGAGGAGGAGGGCAATTTCCTTAAAGGGATGAAATGGGACATCTTAGTGAGGCGGTCCATGACGACAAGAATAGTGGTAAAATGTTGAGATGGAGGGAGATCCACTAAAAAATCCATATAAATGGATTGCCATGGTTTTTCTGGAATGGGTAAGTTAAGTAGTAAACCAAAAGGTTGATGATGTTCAGGTTTGGACCTCTGAGAGGTAGAGCAAGTCTTGACATAGGATTCAATAGTTTTATCTTGGCGGGGCCACCAATAATATCATGAAGCTAAATCAAGGGTCTTCTTAATCCCAGGATGTCCAGATAAGGGAGAATCATGGACCATTTTAAGTAATTTATTTCTAATTATGGGAGGAATGTAAATTCTATCTTTAAAATAGAATATGCCATCCTTTTTTGTTAACATAGGTGAATTGGGAAGTTCGAGATCTTTCTCATTCAAATTTTTTATGTCATCACATAGAGAAGAAATAATTCCAATTGTTTTGTTAGGAGGGTAATCATCTAAAGCAGTTTTATGAGGGATTCTAGAAAGAGCGTCTGCCTTTTTATTCCTAGTTCCAGGTCTGTATACCAATTGGAAGTTAAATCGGTTAAAAAAAGATTCCATCTAACTTGTCTAGCTGAAAGGGTCTTATTAGTATAGAGATATTCGAGATTTTTGTGATCTGTATAAACCACTATGGGGTGTTTTGTATCTTCAAGGAGATGATTCCAATTCTCAAAAGCAGCTTTAACACTTAACAATTCTTTTTCACTAATTGGATAATTTTTTTCAGCGGAGCTCAAGGATCGTGAAAAAAAAGCAACTGGATGGAGCGGATCCTGAGGTGTTTTGTGTTGGGAAAGCACTGCTCCGATAGCTGTATCTGATGCATCCACTTCAAGAACATTTAGGAATGTAGGATTAGGCAATTGAAGAATAGGGGCAGTTGTAAATCTTCTTTTTAATTTGTTGAAGGCTGATTGGGCATTTTCATTCCAATTAAAAGAACGTTTACTGCTGTTAAGGAGATTAAGTGGATGAGATATATCTGAGTAATTTCTAATACATTTTCTATAGAAATTTGCAAACCCAAGAAATCGTTGTAACTCTTTTGTACTAGTAGGAACGGGCCAGTTAATGATACACTCAATTTTGGAATTATCCATCTTTAGGGAATGAGGTGAAATAACATATCCTAGAAAAGAGATTTCAGTGACTTCAAAAAGGCATTTCTCGGGTTTAGCGTATAATTTGTGTGTTCTCAATCTAGATAGGACCCATCTTACATGCTTCCTATGTTCGTCCAGATTGTTGGAATATATTAGGATATCATCTAAATAAATAATAACACATACGTCCAATAGATCCTGAAGATATCATTTATAAAATGTTGAAATGTTGCGGGGGCATTACAGAGCCCAAATGGCATGACAAGATATTCGTAGAGACCATATCGTGTCCGGAAGGCGGTCTTCCATTCATCATCCTGTTTTATTCTAATAAGGTTGTATGTGCCACGGAGGTCTAATTTAGTGAATATAGTAGCGGTTCTTAATCTTTCAATGAATTCATTTATTAGAGGAAGAGGATAACGATTTTTAATAGTTATTTTGTTTAAGGCTCTATAATCTATAATGGGACGAATGGTTTGGTCTTTATTTCTCACAAAGAAAATACTAGAAGCAGCAGGGGAGGTTGAAGGTCTGATGAACCCTTTACGTAGATTTTCATTGAGGTATTCTTTTAAGGTTTCTAATTCCTTTTTAGAGAGAGGATAGAATTGGAGCTCCGGGTATGAGATCTATTGGGCAGTCATATACCCGATGAGGTGGTAGTGTTTCAGCTTCTTTTTTACAGAAAACATCTGCGAATTCGGAGTAGAATGTAGGTATAACTGGTTCTTTAGTAATTTGGAGAATGGGAATATGTTGTAAGCATGTTCTTTTACAGAAGTCAGAGGTGAAAGAAATGGTGAAAGGAGACCATTTAATTATCGGATTATGGATTTTTAACCAATTAATCCCTAGAATAACTGGATAAAGTGGTGATTTAATAACATCAAAGATAAGGAATTCAGAATGAACGTTGTTGGTAATCATTCTTAGGGGAACTGTCTCATTTTTTATGGGACCTGAGGATATGTAGGAGCCATCAATAACTCTGACTGGGACAAAATTAGTTTTACGAACACAAGGGATTTTATTTTTTGTTACAAAGGCGTAATCAAGAAAGACTCCATTAGCGCCGGAATCGATAATGGCCTCAGTCATAATTCTTTCTGTGTCCCACTGTAATATGAGAGATATAGTAAAGTGAGTAGATGTTTTTTGAGGTAGGACGTTTAATATAGAAGTAGCTGAATGATGCTTACCGCGTTTTGAATGTTTCAGTAAAGGACATTCTGGAATTAGATGTTCTTGTGAGGCACAATACATACATAGGTTTAAATGTCTCCTTCTTGTTCTTTCTTCAGAGGTAAGAGGGCTTCTTATTATTCCTACTTCCATAGGTTCAGTTTGAGTAGGAATTTCTTCAGGCAATTTTGGAGGAGTGAAGGGTTTTCTCCAAGTTGAACTAATGAGAACTTTTTCAGCCTTTCTTTCTCTTAGGCGTCTATCGATACTAATGGAAAGTTGAATCAATGTGTTTAAAGTAGGAGGAAGTTCGGTACGGGAGAGTTCATCTTTTACTGCCTTGGATAATCCGAGACGGAACTGGTTGCGTAAGGTAATGTCGTTCCATTGGGTTTCAGTAGCCCATCTTTTAAATTCTGCAATATAATCTTCAACAGGTCTATTCTTTTGTTGTAGGGTTCTGATGGTTAAATCTGCAGTAGTTTGTTTATAAGGATCCTCATATAGTAGAGACATAGCTTCAAAGAACTCATCCAATGAATCTAATATGGGGTCATCATTCTCTAGAAAGGAAGATGTGCCCAGGCCATAGGTTCACCTCTTAGAAAAGAGATCACAGAACAGACCTTAGATCTTTAAGTGAGATAAGATCTAGGTCTTAAAGCTATTAGAAGTTTGCAGGAATTCAAGAACTCGCTGTACTTTGATCTATCTCCATAAAATTTTTCTGGATTGCAGACAGCAGGATCGTTAGCCGATTGAAGAGCGGCAAGAGGAAGATGACCTTGTATGTCTCTGACATAGGTTAGTATTCTCTCATTTTTAATCTGCAAATCTTGTAAGCCCTGAGCAATTGTATCAACTCTATTAGTCAGGGCAGAGACTTGTGAGTTAATATCTGCTGGTTCCATTGGAAAGGGCTGGATTATTCTGTAATGCTACACGACTGGAACGCAACTGCAGAAAAACTTTTAAGTACTTCAATTCATAATTTTTTATTCTCTTTTTTTTTAATTGAATTGCAAGAGTGGTTACTCTAGCTTTAAACCCTTATAGCAGGTTGTTAGTTGCAGGAAGAAATAAGCCACTGAAGTTTTGCATAAAGCCAAGCAGTCCCTTTTAATGATAGTGCAGAGTTTGCATGCAGAATTAGAGTTGAATTAAATGCAGCAGAAATAGCTTAAAGAGTGTTAAAAATGAGGCAGATTATATTTGCAGCCAAACTGAGAGGCAATAGGATTGAAGGAAAAAAGTACTTAGCTTCAGTAGCAGGAGTTCCAGAGAACTGGATGAGGCAGATTATATTTGCAGCCAAACTGAGAGGCAATTGGATGGAAGGAAAAAAGTACTTAGCTTCAGTAGCAGGAGTTCCAGAGAACTGGAGAGTGCAATTTAAGCAGTCCCTTAGGGGTAGGAGCAGAAGTCCGTTAAACAATCCGAGGTCGAGGAGTGGAGAAGGCGGGTAGACGTTTTCAGAGCGGGTACGGTACACGGTAAAGCTTCGAATGTAATTGGGGAGCCGGTAAGAGGTTCACAGGAACTCGTTCAATAATCCAGCAACTTTGAATCTGGCGCGGTCTTCCTATATAGCTTGAGGAGACCGCGTCAGAGAAGGGGGCGGGGCAGAGCTCCGTCAACCCGGAAGTGGCTTTATTTGGCGAAACCGGCAGGTATAACCTGACAATAACACTTTTAAATGTTCTGGCATGACTGGACACAGTTCTCCATTTTGGTCATGACACAAAACCCTGTTCTCATGAACAAATGGAGGTTTTGGATCAACCCGAGAAGCTGCAAGGGACGAATCCTTTGCCTGTTCTTCTGCAAAAGATGGAGGCTGTGTGTTAGTCTTTCTAGCCACTGCTACGGACATAGGCTCTGTCTGCAATGCATTTTTCCCAGTTAAAGCTGCTCTTTTTGCAAATTTATCAGCTATTTCATTGTAGTGGAGATGCAATATTCCCCAGGTTATCTCCGCTTATAATCCAAGTAAGGCTCAGGAACAAGTAAATAGTAAATCCACAGGCAAGGTTTCCAGCAGGTAAAATAACAGCAATATCCCAACAGCAATCCCAATAACTGGATGACACACAGTTTCAGGAGCAGAACTGAAAGCTTTAATCCACACTGTCCTTTTAAAGCATGCTCCCATGCAAGAGAGGGATTTACAATCATTAGTACAGTAGCCAATCCTGTCCTGGTAACCTCCCACACATCTCCTCCCCTCAGCCTGCATCATAATCCCCTTATCCAGTCTAGCAATTCCCCCCATTTCTGGATGTACCCCTAAACATCCTACACCCCCTGATAGCCCTGATCTGGGTGAAAAACATATCAAAAAATCACCCAGATCAGACCAGGGGTTCGGGAAATTTATGGAGGGAATAAAATGACCGACCGCACTGACTGAGACAGCCGAATGCGGTTCCATGCGAATGGGCCCTGCGGTCGGTCCTGGAATAAGGGAACAAACTGCACGAAAGCCTCTAGCTATAGAGGCTAGGGAGGGTTCGCCTGAATCCCCTCGTTCGGTTCTTTCTAGCTATTCTTGAGACGCAATTCCAAATATGGTCTCTAGTGTCTCTTTGTGTGCTAACACTTTATTTGAGGCATCTATGAACCCTCTTCTTTTCCATATAGCTAAATGTTCTGTTAGTGATCTAACCACATATGAACTATCACTATATATCACTAGGGGACGCCCTTCTTTTTCCTCAAGTGTCAGTACTGTTTTTAATGCTTCTAGTTCTGCTCTCTGTGCTGACAAATGACCTGGCAATTTATGCTCTACTGAATATCCTCGTTTTGGATACCATATAGCATAACCTGTATAGTACTTCCCATCTGAACAGAATCTGGACCCATCAACAAACCCAGGTTCATCAGATTCACTTGCTTCCTTTCTGAAAAGAGAAAGAAAATTCTCTTCACCTTCTGCTAAACATTCATGGGGTTTACCCTCATATTGCATTAGTTGTGGAAGTACATACTTTGCATTATGCACTACCTTAATTTGCTTTGGTGATAGAGCTATTAACCATTGTGAAAATCTCTGATGTGACACACCTGGAATTCCTTTTTCAAGAAGTAATTTCAAAGGTGTATGTGGTGTTTGCAGAATTATGTCCTTGAATCCCACTATGTGTTCAGTTGCCATTACCGCAAAATGTACTCCTACCAAATGTCTGGCAGAAATTTCTAACCCTCTTTCCACTGGGGAAAGAATCTTAGAAAAATATCCCACTATTCTCCATATCTTTTGCTGCAATTGTAATAGTACTGCAGAGACAGCCGTCTCTGAAGTATGTACTTGAATTGCAAAAGATGCAGTTGGATGTATTGTCGCTAAAACAGGTGCAACCTGTAAGTCTCTTTTAAGTACCTCAAATGCATTCTGATGTTTATCTGTCCATGGTCCAAATAAAGATTCACTATTTTTCAAGAGATCATATAAAGTTTTGGCTTTTTCAGCCAAATGAATTCTCTGGAAAAATTAATTAATCCTAGGAACTGGCGTAAGGCCTTGTGTGAAGTCGGTACAGGAAGAGAAGAAATAGTTTTGATTCTTTCCTGTACTGGCTTCTTGTGTCCTGGACCAATGTGTACACCCAAGTATTGTACTTCTGGTTGCATCAGTGTTACTTTGCGTTAATTCAGTTTTAAACCAGAATCCTGCAAAAGGAAAAATAATTAATTTAATAGAATCAGGTGTTCTTCCTCAGTTTCAGTCTTCAAAAGCATATCATCAACATATTGTAACAAGCATTCTGGCCTAGAAAACGTAGACAAAACTTTGGCCTATGCCTGATGAAAATATGTTGGAGAACTGTGAAAATCCTGGGGTAACACAGTAAACACATATTGCTGATTTTGAAATGTAAAAGCAAACTTATACTGACAACTATGCTTCAGTGGTACAGAGAAAAACCCATTACTTACATCTAGTACTGAGTATACCTTAGCCGTTGACGTCAATCGTGACATTATATCTGGGGTTTCTGCCACCACATGTGCAGAAGGTGGTGTGTATTTATTTAATGTACGTAAATCAATTGTTAATCTCCAGGAATTTGAATCTTTTTTTCAATATTGGCCACAGATTATGATTGCATGGACTATTTGCTTTTCTAATTATTCCTCTCTGTTCCAAATCATTAATGACACTTGCAATAGAATCAATTGAATCTGGGGGTAATCTACACTGCCTGTGTGGGAGTGGATCAGGACCTTGAATGTCAATCAGCACATTTTTAAATCTTCCACATTCATTTTTACTTTGTGCCCATAAATCTGGATAACTCTGTACAATCTCTTTAAGTTCAAGGTTATCCCTAGTATTAGGCCATTGCATTTCTGTAGACACTACATCTACTGGACAAACAATTCCTAGCTCCCCATATTCAGTAGGATCCAATAGCACTGGTTTCCTACCCTTAGCATCTTTCCAAATAGCTTTGTTTCCCAAATCTACAATCCAACCTCTTTTTTGCATAACATCTGTGCCTATGATATTATCAACATTTTTGCAGTACCAGATATCAATTTTTGTTTTTAAACACTGAGGTATTTCTAAAGTAACATTATTTACTAATGTTGCCATAGATCCTCCACTTCTGTCAAAACCTACAATTGTACATATAGGTGCACTTGGTGATAAAGGTAGTTGCAAACTAGTTATACTTAACTGAGCACCTGTATCAACAAGAAATTCCGTGTCATAACCTTTTAAAGAACATTTAATGTATGGTCTACCACATCCATCTAAATTTAATGGAGCCAAAAATTCAAGTGGACGTGGCCTGATTCCTTTAGATTGTCATTGTGAATTTAAAATTTGGTCAGTCTGATTAGACATGTTAGAAATCCCACCTTGTCTGTCTCCTGTGTTTGAGGAAGCTACAATTTCTCTTACTTGCCTTATCAGAGGAGTATATGGTGAATCTCTGGTGCTTTCTATATTAGGATTATTGTGAATAAATCCATTTGATTTGCCATAATCCCTTGATTGTAAATCATGAAAATAACTCCTGCAGTTTCTCTTTATATGACCTGGCTTGTTACAATAGAAACAGACCAGACTATGTGTCGAGTTTCTTTCATAGTGTGAGTGGGGCATATTAAAACTTGGAGCTTCTCTCCTCTTTGTCTGAGTTCTAACAGCTGCAGGAGGCGAGGGTGGGGGGGACTTCCTGTGTCTGGGTTTGTCCTCTCCCCTTTCTCTCCTAACTGCACAGACAGATTTTTTAACAGTTTGTTGTCTGGATTCTCTTCTAACCCTATCTAGAAATGACGCCGCGTCTTCAATATTTTGACACTGGAGAGCGCTTGCAATTGATATTGGATCAAAATATTTACATTTTTTTACAAATGCATTTACCATAGATTTTGGTGTCTGATCATCAGGTATACTCTTTACCAATCTGTATGCATGCTCAAATTTTAAAAGGAAACTGAAGACATCTTCATTTATATTCGGTTTTAATTTTTCTAAAATCTCAATATCCACATGCTCATTTCCTGTTGTTAATCTTATTAATTGTGTCAATCTATCTCGCTCAATCCCATGGACTATTTCACCATCTTCGTCATTAGGGGTACTTATGGGTGGAGTCAGTCTATGTGCAATGTATGTTGGCAGCCATATTTTAAACAATCTGTTCCTTTGTTCGTCATTCAAATTATGTTTAGATAAATTAGACTCAAATACATCTGCATTACCAAAGGCAATATCTTTGGTAACTTTCATCAACTGCTCTTGAATTTTTAATTTAAGTTTTGCAGCCTTAGCTAACAATTTTCTACGTTGCAAATCAGACTGGGATGATATTTCTGTGACATCAACTGGCTCTGGTATCAAATTATGATCACTCCTTGTAATTACTCACAACTGTTTGGCTTCAGTTCTAAGTTTACAAATGAATTCAGATTTAAGATCCAGCTGTTCTCACAAATCACAAATACTTGCCTGTAGTCTATCACAGTTAGTACATTTCATTTCTGTTACACATACAGATTTCTCTTTAATGTCTGTCTGTGTACTTTTTAAATCTTGCACCTTTACTTGTGCTGGTACTTGCAATTTTGTTAGAGCCACTCCTGTTCTAAGTATCATTGTGTCAAAGGTTTCTACCAATTTTAAAACATTTCTAATTTTCTTTTTTGTTTTATTTAAACATAACAATTTATTATCAATAGCTGAATTTGCTTGTTTACATTGCTCATACAAACTTGCCCACAATTGACTATCTGTATAGCATCAATTAAACACAAAATCAAGTTTACTTTTCTCTGCAATATCAGTAACAAAATCCATTATTACTCACCAGACAAGCTGATCTTTAATGCACAACACCGTCTGCTTTTAGTCTGCTTTTTACTCGTACAGCTGCGCAGTTCTGGGCTTGTTTCTGGACGCTTGCCAATCTCTGCCACGTGCTTGCTTCTAGACTTCACATTGTATCTTGTGCTGCTTTCTTTATAACACGTGCTTTTGTCTGTTGTAGAATATAAAATTGGAACAGTCTTTGTGATTTGAAAATCTTTGTCTTCTGATAAACACACACAGCTCTTAACACGGCTTTTAACACGGTTCTTTTTTTTCTGTTTCTGGCTGCACACACTTCTATTCAACACAAAGAGTAATTCGATATCCTTCCTCTCTCTGCTCAACTCCCCCCCCGAATAGAAGTTTGTAACACCAGAAAACAGTCTGGCTGGCTCGTCAATGTAATAACTGGCTGTGTTTTTCTTTAGTTGAATAAGTCTTTTATTATGAATATATATATATATAGAGAGAGAGAGAGAGAGATTTCTTCTTTTGGGTCAGGCTCGCCACAATAATATATGTCTATATTATTGTAAGCAATCTGACGTTCTTTATAAAAAATAAGTGTAACAGATCACCTGGCACCCCGACTGGGTACCTCCGTTGAAGGATGCTCCTAGCGCTTCCTGAGGACTCTAAGCACTGCAGCAGACACCACAACCACCAAACTGGAGAAGCTTATGAATGCTCTCAAGCATATGAATGTTGTATACAGCCGAATAGGAAAAAACATGCAAATAGGTTTACACTCCTAGCAGTCAAACTGGAACAGCATACAATAAATCCTCCCCCAATAATGAGACGACACTTCACTTTGAGGGTTAAGCAGGAACTCCCCTGTAATGGCCACACACTGGCTTTTATGCAAGTCCCCATGCAAGGGGACATCCCACAGGGTGGGACACAGTACAACCAATCATTTACAGGAGAACCGCAAAACACACCCAGCACAAACATACATCCCTCCCCTCTGCCTGTGATATAATTACTGAACACAATGGGTTAATGTAATTTATCACGGGCAGGAAAAATACACCTTTTATACATACACTGTAACTTTAAAAATATGCATCATATTCACATAAAGCATACATATTCAGAATCAGCATACTTTAAATATAAACATAACTAAAATTCAGCCAATTCCATCCAGGGGTTAAAAAGTTAAGGGAAAGTCCTATTTGACCAAATGCAGCATGGCTTTTCTGCCCAAAACCAGTTCCACAGAGTGTTCTATCCTGGAGATAATTGGGAAGTAATCCAATTATCTCCAAGGACAGAGGAAAAACTCCATTAGCCACATGGCAGACAAAGGACAACAAAAGACATAAAAATACATACTGTTACATTTATCACATAGAACATACACATTCTACCTATCCCCAGATAGCTTAGATCTGAGCGCACATTATTACCGGATTTATCACATTGAACATACTCATTCTACCTATCCCCAGATAGCTTAGATTTGAGCGCACATTATTACCGGATGGTGCTCAGATCACATACATACAGTTCAATCGCCATGGAGCCAAAGTCTTTGTGGCGAAACCGACCTCGCCACTGGGCATTGGAGAAGACTGATTGCCAGCCTCCTGCCATGTGACTATGGCCCCTGGGATGTATTACCCTTTAAAGACACCATTTCATGTATCAGAAGCACATGGTGAGAACAATGGATGGCGGCCATTTTAACTCACAGACACTGTGTGGACTTTTCAACACGGTGCCCTCTCGCCAGTATTTGTTGCACAGAGACATCGTGCGGTGGTTTTGGACTATACAGCAGGGGACACATTATACAGTGATTGGTTTTTATTTAGCCTGTATATGTTGTGCAGAATCTGCATTAAACTGTATTTTCCAAAGTACTGAACGGATCTGGGTGAATTTTGGATATGTGGTTCACCCAGATCCCCCAGTTCCAAGGGTATACTTTTTATGGGGTTATTGCATGTTTTGGGGTCCCTGTGATGTGTTTTATGAAACTGTATTTCTCTGGCTGTGATAATTAGATTACCCATTGTGTTCAGTAATCATATCACAGCCAGAGGGGAGGATTTTGTGTGGGAGTGTCTGGGTGTATTGTATGGATTGATTGGCTGTTTTGTAACGCCCTGTGGGCTGTACTATGTTTGTGGATTGGGAATAAAAGAGACTGTATGTGACAGTACAGGGAGTTCCTGTTTTAACCCTCAAAGTGAAGTGTTGTCTCATTATTGGGGGAAGGATTCATTGTATGCTGTTCCAGTTTGACTGCTAGGAGAGTAAACCTATTCGTATGGTTCCTATTCAACTGTCTACAGCATTCATATGCTTGAGAGAAGGTATACCCTTCTCTGGTTCGGTGATTGTGGTGTCTGCTGCAGTGCTTGGAGTCCTCAGGAAGTGCTAGGAGCATCTTTCAACGGAGGTACCCAGTCGGGGTGCCAGGCGATCCGTTACAGTCTTTCATACAGTCTTTCAGTATACGGCTGGGCTCCATGGCAGTTATTTTTGATTACCTTTTATACTAGGACGAATCTTATACTTATTTTTATTGTATTTTATACACTTTTACTACTCCTGGCATTTTTATATTTCACACCATTTTATAGTTTTCATTTTTTATCCTTCTATTTTTATTTTTAATTTTAAATTCATTCTCAAGTGTATCCCGTCCAAAGAAATCCTTAGGTGGGGATAATTCCACCAGCGCTGTGGCAATAGAGCAGTATCCGTCTGCTCTATTTTTGTAAGTATAACTTATTTTAAAATATTATTTTATCGTTCACACTGAGAGCACTATTTGCTGTTTTATATATATCCCGTGGATACCTACTATCCAAAATCGGAGAGGCGGACCTATCTCCCCAGCATCAAAGAACAACGTATATCTGTGTAGGTCCTAGACTACACCAAAGGAATTCCAAGTCGGACAGACGGACCAACCATCTAAGTACATCCTATAGTGGGGATTAAACCACTAAGTGACTCTTCTCCTAGAGCTGGTTCAAGCTCCAACAAATGTGAGTGAAACATCTTTCTCTTGATTATATACCACATCTGGACATACAATATTTCACCATTGGCAGCTTTTTCTTCTGTTTTTTATCTTCACATATATGGACTATCTACCATACGGACGGAGCAACACTTGAGGACTATTATCGTATCACCACATATCAGTGAGACTGTTTCAACTTATAATTTCAATTTTCATATCTGGATGAACTTTGTCTATTGATTATAACCTGATTTTATTATCATTGCTGGTTTTATTTATATTTAACCAATATTTTTTTTTATCTTTTTATTATTAATTGTCCAAGCGCAGCCCTTAACCCCCTTTTCTTGTATTTTCCTGTTTCTCAAAGGGTTTCTTGAGGGATTTCCCTTTTAGGGTTGCTGCTTATTTGAGTTAGAGCAGACTCTTCCCCCCTTTTTGTTTTACGATTTGTATAATTCCCTCTAGAGTCAGCAGCTTTCCAATTCCTTTTCTATTATGTCTATATTTGACTATAGGAATAATTATATCATTAATGTTGAAAATGTATTTGACACAGAGGCAACAAGCCCAATTCAGATAAATTACCCTAGTTTTAACCAAGAAGAATTGTTTATTAAACTAGAAAGATCTCTTACGTCAGAAATTAAACTGAAATGGGAAATAGCTACCCTAAAAAAATATATTGAAAGAATTACTCCCCGAGGTTTAAGATTACTCAAATTGCCCACCTCCGATCAAGATGATCCTGAATTTATGGAGGAATGGAATAACAAGTTGGAATTATGCACTTCAGGCCTAATGGAGACTTTAATAGTAAAAAAAAGTAAAAAATTATCCATCCTAGACTCAGAAATTAATAACTTGGGAGAAAAACTATTACCCTTCACTGAAACACAAGCTTATAACCAAAACTGCATACTAATTCAAAGTAAGATTGAAAAGGTCGAGACAGACACAAAACATATTAAGATAAAGAAATACATTAGGAAAAAGACAGATTACTCCAACAAACAGGTACGCACTTATCACCTGAATAGAAGATATACCACACAAAACTACAAGGATTACTCTCAAACCAATAGGCATCATACAAGGACTGACACACGTCCCCAAGCAAGAAGAACCACTACTAACACCCGTCAACAAGACCACCACCAAAATCACGATGAATATCAAAATTACACCAATAAGAAATTCACACAGTCACCTTACAAACCTCAACGATCACATAAGCAACAAATTGATTTCTACCCTGGACCCCCAGTCGGACCCTCAGTCAGACCTAAATATCAGTCATCCTAAACACTACCCCATTATAAACATAAATACACAAACTCTCCACCACCTAAGAAATATACCACCAATTCATATAAGATACAATTTTCACCCAAACCCCAAAGATCTAGATATATCAATGATCGAATTGAGTATCCCAAATCACCCAGTATCCCTTACCACTCCAATAGATATCAACTGCTATCAATCGATTCTGAATTCGAAAATGAGGATAATTTTTTAGAAATTCACACTCACCCAAGCACTTTGAATCAAACACCCCACCTGTCACGATCACAAAAAAGAACCCTAAGCCTAGAGGAAGAAGAAGTGGCAGACGGGAACAAGAGAGAAAAACTAGAAAGACAATAAGTCCCCCAAAAAATTTAAATAGTGGGATTTTTAACCTTTCCCAAAAAACTCTTACTATAGCACAACTGTCGGTTTTAAGCAAATGTCTTAAATTTGCTCCAACCAATCCTTTTAAACCCTTCGAGGCTTTTATTGACATTAATAAGTTTGTCCGCAAACCAACCCTAAAACGTTATTTTAATGAAAAAAACAGAAGAAAATTTTACCTCTAACAATCCCTCTGATAATAGTGCAATTTTACCTCTTTCCCCCTCCCCAAAAAAACATACTATTAATACGCATTTTAAAGAAAAATCCAAATTTTATCCAGCTTTTATGAAAACTGCTCCTTTAACTGTTTTCGAGAAACTAGTTATACATGATTTAAACAAGTTACAGACTAAAAAATATGATACACAAAATCTAACGAAAATAAAGAAAAGAAAGCACTTAAAGAGCTACAAGATGACAATGACATTGTGATAAGACCTGCCGATAAAGGAGGTGGTCTAGTCATTTTATCCCGTGCCATGTATATAGAAGAAGCGCACAGACAATGAAATGATCCTGATGTCTACGAGAAACTTTCATCAGACCCAACAAAGACCATTCAGAACCTCTTCTTAACTTTCTTAAACAAAGGTGTATCTCAAGCCATTTTAACCAAACAAGAGTACAATTTTTTAAATAAAAAATTTCCAAAAATCCCGGTATTATATTTCCTGCCAAAAATACACAAAAATGCTACTAATCCCCCTGGCAGACCAATAGTGTCAGGGATAGGTTCGCTTTTATGCAACCTATCCCAATATATAGACACTCTTTTACAACCAGCCATTAAAAAAATGAAATCATACCTTCAAGACTCCATGTCTCTTTTAAACTTTTTAAATGATTTTAAATGGGACCCAATTTTATTTTGGTTACTTGTGACGTCCAATCACTCTACACAATTATACCCCACTAAATTGGATGTGAAGCCATTAAAAATATTTTAACAAAGGAAGATAGAATTCAGGAAGAACAAATTGATTTTATCTTAGAGGATATTAATATTATTTTAAAAAATAATTATTTTTGGTTTTTAGATTCTTTTTACCTCCAAAGAAGAGGAACTGCTATGGGTACCAGATTTGCCCCCAGCTACGCCAATCTGTTTATGGCAGATTGGGAATCTACAGCCATCTACAATGGAGATAACCTAAGGGCAAACCTGGTCTCATATTTTAGATATATTGGTGATCTTTTTTTTATCTGGAATGGATATGAAGACAATCTTATTTCTTTTTTTAATGTTCTTAATACTAATAACAGGGGTATAATTTTAACCCATGAATTTAGTAGAGAACAAATAAATTTCCTAGATCTCAATATATTTATTAAAAACGGTGAAATCAATACAAAAACATTTTTTAAAAAAGTATGTGTCAATACAGTAATCGATAAGAACAGTTGCCACTACAAACCGTGGCTTGACAGCGTTCCGAAAAGCCAATTCCTTAGATTACGTAGAAATTGCACAGAACTAGAAACATTTTGAAGAACAAGCTAATGCCCTCAAGAATAAATTCATGGAGAAAAATTACCCAGAAAAAGACTTACTGGAAAATATCAATGAGATAAAAACTAAAAACAGAGATGAGCTTTTAAAGTAAAAACCTAAAAGCAAAAACGATTCTATATCTCTTCCAATCACTTTTAACTATAACAACAAAAGTAAAGAAATAAAAAAGATTATCCAGAAACATTGGCATATTTTAGAACATGATGAAAAACTTTTTAAGATTATTCCAGAAAAGCCGAGCATACTTTTTAGAGGGGGTCCTAATTTTAAATCTATTCTAACCACCAATTTCACCAACGAAACTAAATCAAGTAATCTTGTATCCTTTTTCCCCCGATCTCTACACTTTTATAAATGCAAAAACTGTATTGTGTGCAAAACTGCTGATCCTACAATGCCACCAAAAATAATAGAATTTATTTCAAATAAAACTAAAACCACTTTTAAAATAAAAGAATTTATAACATGTAATACCAAAAATGTCACCTACTTATTGGAATGCCCATGTGGCTTCCAATACGTTGGGATGACCACTAGATGTTTAAAAATCAGATTAGGTGAGCATTGTAGGAACATAAAAAATGGATGTTTAAATCACTCTCTATCAAAACATTTTTTAATTCACAATAAAGATCCTAAAATGCTAAAATATATGGGCATAAAAATGTTCTTTACCCTGGAGAGGAGGAGACATAAAATATCTTAGGTAAAACTGAGATGGAATGGGTCTATAAGTTACAGACCCTAACACCCTAACACCAAATTGACTTAATGCAGATTTTGATCTGCATAATTTTTTATGAAAAGTCTATTTTTTTATTAAATCCCCCTTTTTAAATTTTTGATTCTATTTATTTTTGTGTAATCATATTACCACCATTCATAAATTATACACCATTTGTAAATATTTAGTCTTATTGCTATGTGCTTTTTATTACATTATTACATTATAATACTTTTATTATCATTTTATGGCATCTCTTTGGTTACGTATCCACAAGTCTAAAATCCTTATGTATATATCTGTGTGGCTGTTTATGCCTTATAATATGCTTTTAGATTCTTGTTATGTTCCTTTTTAAGCATCTATTCTGATCCTTGGTATGGATTCTACTCTTGGAGCGCTCAGTGACCGGCAGTACTCCATTTCCCATAGAGCATCTAGTAAGTGAACCGCCCATTAGACGGCTCGCGAATGAGTGCCGCGTCCCGATCACGTGATCGGGACCAACTGTAATTAAATCTTCTTCAAAGCTTTGTTTTAACAAAATTTAAATCCCCCAAGCCTAATCAGGCTTATACTAATGCACATATATGGTTTTTATGTTATTTTGAAATGTATTTTATGTTCGGTTTTAATACTTGTTTGTGATTGGTGCATTAAAATTTTGGTGTCATATTCAACCTCTGTATGTACTTATAAATTCAGTTCTTTGCCAGGTGTACTGTTCTTTTACCATTTTGAAAAAACCTTAAAGGTGAAACGCGTAAATGGTTTAAATAAGTGTATTTTAATCAATAAAAGTTATTTTTGGTTACCTTTTATACTAGGACCAATCTTATACTTATTTTTATTGTATTTTATACACTTTTACTACTCCTGGCATTTTTATATTTCACACCATTTTATAGTTTTCATTTTTTATCCTTCTATTTTTATTTTTAATTTTAAATTCATTCTCAAGTGTATCCCGTCCAAAGAAATCCTTAGGTGGGGATAATTCCACCAGCGCTGTGGCAATAGAGCAGTATCCGTCTGCTCTATTTTTGTAAGTATAACTTATTTTAAAATATTATTTTATCGTTCACACTGAGAGCACTATTTGCTGTTTTATATATATCCCGTGGATACCTACTATCCAAAATCGGAGAGGCGGACCTATCTCCCCAGCATCAAAGAACAACGTACATCTGAGTAGGTCCTAGCCTACACCAAAGGAATTCCAAGTCGGACAGACGGACCAACCATCTAAGTACATCCTATAGTGGGGATTAAACCACTAAGTGCCTCTTCTCCTAGAGCTGGTTCAAGCTCCAACAAATGTGAGTGAAACATCTTTCTCTTGATTATATACCACATCTGGACATACAATATTTCACCATTGGCAGCTTTTTCTTCTGTTTTTTATCTTCACACATATGGACTATCTACCATACGGACGGAGCAACACTTGAGGACTATTATCATATCACCACATATCAGTGAGACTGTTTCAACTTATAATTTCAATTTTCATATCTGGATGAACTTTGCCTATTGATTATAACCTGATTTTATTATCATTGCTGATTTTATTTATATTTAACCAATATATTTTTTTATCTTTTTATTATTAATTGTCCAAGCGCAGCCGTTAACCCCCTTTTCTTGTATTTTTCATGGCATAGCTATCTGGGGTAGCATGGGTTTAACAGTCCGCAGAATGGCACGAATAAACCTTTCTGCAGGTAAAATAAAAGTTTAAAATGCAGGACTATAGTCTAAAGGGAGCAGGCGAGTAACCAGGCCTCTCCAGTGGACAGTGGCGAGGTTGGTTCCGCCACAATAAGTATTTATTCTACATTCAACAGCAAACAATAATATACTTAACAGATGGTATTTCTTAACGATGTTACAGAGAGTCGTCTTTGTATCAGCAACTCAGGACATCAGAGAGTAGGGCAAAACGGATCGTAGAAGGAAGAGAGCATGGTCCTTTGTCCTTGACTCTATATAGCCCAAATTACATCATAACGTTTAGTTTAGACTCTGCCATATAAGGAAATTCCCCATATAAAGACCACCCCAAACCTCTTATACAGCAAATTCCAGAGACCTCATGGTACAGAATAGCAAACACCATCTGTTGTGTTTAACCCTTTTAGACAGCCACACCTTAATATGTATTTGAATAGGAACATATAGAATATGCAATATTCTTCAGCAACATTTAATTATTTGTGTGTTATTAGTTTAAGCAGACTGTGATTGTCTATTGTTGTGACTTAGATGATGAACAGATCATATTTTATGACCAATTTGTGCAGAAATCCATATCATTCCAAAGGGTTAACATACTTTTTCTTGAAACTGTATATATATATTAATTGGGGTTGCCCCCAAAATATTGGGACATATAGAAAAAGACAACTCTGTTCTGCACAGTAGCTGTTGACATTATAGTTGCGCAGGAACTTTGTTGACACTAGAGAACCTCGGGCAAATCGCACATCCCCATGGTGGCAACTTTGCATGCGGATGTCATCCATATCAACGTTCAACGCAAGTTTCTGCGCCTACCATGGTGACCACGGGTAACGTGGAATCAGGGTTCCATTGCATACAGGGACCCTGAGAAACGGCTACCACACGCAAGGAAGTAGCAGGCACGCAAATGACCCACTCTTGACGCGGGAAGGTTGTGACAACAAATAACAATACAGGACACTTTAGAAGCCCTGTAATCGTAATGAGTCCACATGAAATCATTTAACTCTGATCAATTGGAGGGAAGTCTGGTGCAGAGCCACTGATCCGTGCGTGCTGCAGATGAAACTCCACTATTGCCTGCTGCTGCTCGCAAAGTCTCATGAGGCGGTGAGCGGGAAGGCCGAAGTTACGCTGCAGCGCAGACAGGCCAGCAGCAGCAGGGTGACAACACCAAAAGTGCGCACAGCTGCTACAGTGAATGTCACATCCTGACAGTGTCTGTGTCCTGGTCACCGGACTGCACACCTCACTGTGAAACTATGAATGGATCGTTAAATCTACGCTTTAATTTGACTCTCAGATATGAAGTGAACACCCCAAATATACTATTTAGCACAAAAAAATTACTTTTTAAAACTCCAATGTAAGCAGCAGATTAGCAGCAAAACAATTAGAATGTTTACCACTGCGCAGTAAGCGCACTATTTGACACTTCTATTTGACTCTCACATTTGAAGTGCACTGCAGGCCCCAAAATGTACTATTTAGCAGATTAGCAGCAAACCAATTAAAATGTTTACAAGTGCACAGTAAGCGCACTATTTGACGCTTCTATTTGACTCTCAAAAATGAAGAACAGGCCACAAAATTTATTATTTAGCAGAATAGCAGCAAAACAATTAGAATGTTTACAAGTGCGTAGTAAGCACACTATTAGACGCTTCGATTTGACTCTCACATATGAAGAGCAGGCCACAAAATGTACTATTTAGCAGATTAACACACATCCTCTTCCACCCACCCCTCAACCCTGCCCTCCTTGCCGGTCTGCACACTGCAGAAAGCCACATCAGTTGGCACCTGTGTTTTTCCAGCATGTAAAGTCTGCAAAGGACATGTGGAAATTGTTTTAGAATTGTATCAGTTTTCCATATAAACTGACCTCTCAGTTTGACTTGGAAGGGTATTGCCCCAGAATTACAATATTGTTTAAGTACCTCTAAGCTATTGATAACTGGTTTAAATATAGCAGCTTGTTATCTGGTAGTTTCTAGTGTAGAAAATATCAATCTGTTTTCTATCACTTAGATCTGTGGAACAAGTATTGTAGGTGTGAAACAATATTACAAGTGACCGATATAGTAAATTCGAATCAAAGTTACGCTTCGATTTGACTCTCAGATATGAAGAGCAGGCCCCAAATATACTATTTAGTGCCCCCCCCCCAAAAAAAATTTTACTTTTTAAAACTCCAATGTAAGCAGAAGATTAGCAGCAAAACAATTAGAATGTTTACAAGTGCGCTGTAAGCGCACTATTTGACGCTTCTATTTGACTCTCAGATATGAAGAACAGGCCCCAAAATATACTATTTAGCAGATTAGCAGCAAAACAATTAGAATGATTACAAGTGAACAGAAAACACACTATTAGACGCTTCGATTTGACTCCCACATCTGAAGAGCAGGCCACAAAATTTACTATTTAGCATATTAGCAGCAAAACAATTAGAATGATTACAAGTGAACAGAAAACACACTATTAGACGCTTCGATTTGACTCCCACATCTGAAGAGCAGGCCACAAAATTTACTATTTAGCATATTAGCAGCAAACAATTAGAATGTTTACAAGTGCGCAGAAAACACAAGACATGCGCACAGTCGTTATTCGGCTTGTGGCATATTTCAACCCGCCAATAAACACAGACACCGTATTTTTGTTGGAAATATAAAAGTCCACAGCTTTATTTTATTGTAATCAAAACAAGATAACAAATTGGGGTCATTGCTGCATAATAATAATTTACTACAATCCCTTTCCGCACAAAATTACCCCTGGTATATATATATATATATATACATATTTAACAATATACATAACACATATATATAACACACGGCCCACCAAAGAGGCCCCATAACTATAACTTCCTTAACTGTAGGGGTGTACTAAGACACCCCTACACCACCAGGTTCGGAGCCACCGACGAGCTCGAACCAACAGACCACTTAACACTCTGGCCTAATCCAGCCTAACCTTAGCCTAGCCACTTGATACTCCTTGTAACGGCTACCCTGCTGTAGGGGGGGTATCTGCCGTTGGAGACGTCCTTTTCTAGGCAAGCTGCTGTGAATAATGGAGTTCTTATTCCCATCCACGATATCCAAGTGTATAATCTGGCAGTGCTGTAAAATGAGGCAGAGTAACGGTACCATAAATCCCCTCCAAGAACGAGACGAGGCTACATTTTGAAGGGTCAAGTAGAACTGATGTTTATTGACAGGGGTCTCCTTTTATGCAATAGTGTCCTCTGAAAGGCTACACCCACATAATTATCACAACAGCCAATTAGATACATGGTTCAACCCCCACGTCTCCTCCCCTCAGATAACATATAACATAATTAAAACAGACACAATTTTAACTACATTCTGGATGTACCCAAAAAACAGGGGGGTACACCTTTAATTCCAGCACCGCTTAGTAGCTCTCACTCAGGGGAACAATATATCCAAATTTCAGCCCATTCTGTTGAGGGGTTCGGGAGTTATGGATCTTTGAAGTTTTGACCGACCGCACAGGTTTTCTAGCCGAAAAGAGTTCCATAAGTTTTGGCCTTGCGGTCAGTCTCCGTTCGTGCATTAAAACCCCACGAACCCCTTGCCATCCACAGTCATCCTGGTGTTCGCTTGAATCCCTATGAAGGCTTAAACAAAACTACAGAACGGCCGGTCGTTCGGTAGTTCCAGCACGAACTTACGAGCTCTTGGAGGTATCAGCGGTGTTCGCCTGTTTGCGTATCAGTTTTTAGTTCCATGCGTTCACAGGCAAACACCGCCGTTCGTGCGTAAGATGGCCGCGAACACGTGTAAAGTCCCGAAATGGCGGCCATCTAACCTGAGCACAAAGGAATTCGTATGAACCATGCGAACGGCTCCACAATCACTGGGAGGTAAAATATCAATTAACTGTTTCCCTGGGTGGTCTGATGTTTGGTATTTTGGGCTGTATGTTATAGTAGGAATATTTACACAAAAACTAGCCATTCGGTTTTTGTTTGACACATCCAGCAGCGTTGTTATTTAAGTCCAGGCAAAAGTATAGGCACAATCATAGTTCTGTTACACTCCTCTTCCATCCCCCTTACCCAAGCCCTATCCCGCCACAGCCCGAGACTTGATATCTTAACGTCTCGCGCACCCCCACCACACAGAAATAGGACCCCCCTGAAAGCCTAAATTCAACAAGTCACACCCCACCTCTGAAAGGTGCACCCCGTCCCTGCGAAAGTATCCTGGCAGCATACCTTCTAGTTCCCAATGCCGCACCAGAACCCCGCCAAACCTCCGGACGAAAGCTGACATTGCTTTATTTACTTTTCCCCGGCAACGCGCTACGGCAGCTGGATCCCTGGCATGTCTCCAATTGAATCGGGGCACCATCTCTGAGCATACCACTACCACGCCAGGAACCAGCTCCCACAGCCGATCCAAATCCCGCTTCATCCTCCTCATCAATTCACTTTGGGGAACAGAACCTAAATCATTGCCCCCACCATGGATTAGGATTATATCCAGGAAGGCCCCTCCCGAAACTCTCCTGAAATTTCTCCGCTAATGCTCTGCCAGCTAAAACCCCTAAATCCAAACCACCGCAACTCCACCATTTCCAGAAGAAAACCCAGCTGTGTTTCGTTCCTCCGAACTGCGGCTCTCTTCTGCGCCCAATACATGTATGAGTGACCCACCAACCAAGTGACCAAACCTGAAAAGAAACAAAATCAGTTACTTTGGAGGGCAACAACCCCCCTCCCCGCCTTCCTGCGGCCCACCTTTATACTAACCCGTCTGGCCGGTCGTATGAACGAAACCGTATGGACTCCCACCTACCTATCTGTTTAATCCGTTCGTCACCCAATCCCAGACGAGCCACCTTCGTTGCAGCCTCTATGCGAAACGAATGCGTACCAAATTGCATGGGCTGGAGGCCCTGCTTTTGTAGCCCCATCCGAAACACCCGGATAAATTGAAAATGCGACAGTGCCGAGCCATCCTCATGAACTAAAAAACATCCCGCGATACCCGGGCGCATGCTTAGGAACTTGGTCCCGCCCGCCACTGGGCAGACATCCGACCCCGGCAACGAGAACAGGACTATCTTCTTACCTCTCCCAAAAACGTCCATCTTGGAGCGTCTCAGTTGAATCTCGACCCTATCCTGCACCACCACTACGTCCTCGAGCTGAAGCCCATTCTTTCCTGACTTGTTTGCGCTGACAACACACTGATACGGAAGCCCCGAAAAAGGCCCAAACAAACGCTACGGAAAACAAAACCACCTCAAATGATGATGTGCACATATCACCCAACACTCCCACGAACCCCTGCAGGAAGGTAAACGACACCGGCCTCCTTGTGTCCACGGTCTTCCTCCCTCTCCGGAAGCCTTGCAAGGCCTGTTTCACCACAAAAGTCTTGGTAAGATCTTCCCAACCATTAAGCTTAAACCAAAAAGCTAAAGCCGCCATATGATGCTCTACCTTAGAGAGAGAGGCCCCACCCGCTAGTAACCGACACAACCACCATAATAGCGCGTCCAACCTACCTGCTGCAGAGTCACCCACTGCCGTCTGCCCTACCATCTCCTCTCATTCGTTCCAAACTTTGGTGTATGCCACCCAGGTGCTTGGCGCCAATGAGCTCCTTATCCAGCCCCCAAGCACGATGTCCCGAGCAGCCATATTTCCTCCGGGCACGCCTGTCCTGTTTCCTGTGCGCTCGGTGCTGCCTCCCGAAAACGCTCCCACTGTGAATGAGACGTTCAACAAGCCCCGCACATGCCTAGCGATATTCCACGACATACAAAGGAGAACTAGGTGTCTCAATAACCGAATCACAGGCAGCGACGAGGCGGAATTACTATTAATCACCTGGACCACTGCCATATTATCGAAGTGAAAAATCACCTTCCTGTTCGCCAGCTCCCTGCCCCACAATGCCACCGCCACAACCACCGGGAAGAATTCCAAGAATGCCAGGTTCCTGATCAATGGGCTGTCTTTCCACGACTCCGGCCACTCCTCGGCACACCATTTGCCCCTAAAATATGCCCCAAAACCCACGCTCCCGGAAGCGTCCGTAAACAAACTGATGTCCTCCGACGTTGCTGCTGGGTCCCTAAAAAACGCCCTACCATTAAACTCTTGTAAAAAATGTATCCACACATCCAAGTCCGCCTTCATGTCAGCTGATACCCTAATGAAATGACCGGAGACCTTACACCACAGGTAGCCCGAGCTAGTTGCCTACAAAAAACTCTTCCCATAGGGATCACTTTACATGCGACGTTCAGGCTCTCCAACAGGGACTGCAGCCCCTGCAGGGTCACCTTCTTTGAACCCCTCACTCCTCCTACCCGTTGTCTGAGTGCCATCAATTTATCCAGGGGCAACCGACATTCCCCCTTTACCGAGTCGATTTCCAACCCCAGGAAGCTCAGGCACGTTGTCGGGCTCACTGTCTTATCCCCCGCTGATGGAATCCAGAATGCTTGTGCCACCCACTGCAAAACCCGTAGTATCTGGCCGCAGCGGTCTGAGTCCGCTGGCCCCACGCGCATGAAATCATCCAAGTAGTGCACCACCGCACCCCCGACCAACTCCTGACGAACCACCCACTCCAAAAATGTGCTGAACTTTTCAAGATATGAACAGGAAATCGAACAGCCCATGTGCAAACATATATCCACGAAGAAACCCCCTTCGAAGAAATACCCCAACAAGTGGTGACATTCGGGTGAATGGGAAGCAGTCGAAAAGCCGCTTCCACATCAACCTTCGCCATCAGCGCCCCTCCGTAAAACCTTTCCACAGAAACTCCGCAACCTCGCGCTTAGTGTACCATTTTAGCCATGGTAGCATCTCGCCTACCTTCACCAGGGTTGCCCCCAGCGGCAGTGCTGGAGGCTGACGCCCCGCCGGCACCCACTCCGGAGGCCGGCTTCCCTCTCTTAAAGCACCAGTTAGCCCCGTGGGCTCCGCCGCAACCAGAACATTCGTGTCTGAATCTGCATGACGTCCCCCATTTGCATTGGCCTTCATTAAAGAGCCAGCAAAACCCCTTCTTTTGCCTGGCCAGTGCTGTTCCTCCCGGTACCACACTGGCCGCTCCCTGAAAGGGCGTCGCCTTCTGCGCCATCATCAATTTCATCCATAGTGGCAGGTCCATCTGGTCCCACTTCATACTGGGATTCACTGCCAATCGCTGGCGGAATTGCTCATCGTATTTCCTCCACGCTAAACCCCCATATGTTCGGTATGCATCCCCTATCCCGTCCAGATAACAAAAAAGTTGTGAGCAGCGGTTGGGGTATTTCTCCCTGATGACGCTGGCCAAAATACAAAAAGCCTTGAACCAATTCCCAAACGTTTTAGGGATCTTCCAATACCTACGTTTCTTTTCCTCTTCCTCCTTTTTTGCATCATTTTTATCTTCCTCTTTTAAGTCGAAGAACTCCTCTAGGGGGAGAAGGGAAAAAACCTCCACAAACTCCCCTTTCCAAATTTTGTCTTTTACCTTGGTTTTTAGATGACAACCTAAGGGACCCAAGAAGAAAACGTGCACGTTTTGCCGTGCCGCGTCTGAGACACCACAAGATTCCGCTCCTTCGCCCGACCTCCCTACCGACCCACTCATAGTCAGTCCGAGATCGCCATTCACTGTCCCCACCACTCTATCTGCTAAATTAGGACCCTTCTCTTGGCCCCACACCCTCGAAAACTGCAGAGACGAAACTTCCCTTCTCGCCCATGAGTCTAAGAAGGATTTCAAGCAACTTAATAGTGTTTCTGAGTGTGGTGCACCAGGTGACTTACCGCCCGAATCCACGGCCGCAAGAGGCCGCGGGTTGTCTTCCGACCGTCCGCCGCGCACGGCTCCGGAGTATCCAATACACGCCGACTCCATTCAGCCTGATCCCGCCTCAGGACCGTAGGTGTAGCGCTCCGCGACCTGTATGGAGAAGAACACCTGGGTAGTCTGCTTTTGTGTCCAGCTACCCGCCCTTCCTCCCTACGCTCCAATCTCTCTTCTCTTTGCCTCTCCCGCCTCCCTGCATGGCCCTCCCGGCCGCCTGAGTCATGCCGCTGACACCGTGGACTCCCATCTGATGACCCTGAGGTGCTGCGCGGTCCCTCCATCCACCTTCCCTGCAGCCTGACCTCCTCCTACTGCGCCTGCCACCAGAGGTGCTTCTCTCCCTGGTGCTCCGTGCCCCATCCTGCCTGGCGCCCTCTCCACGCCGTTCCCTGTTTTCCTCCTTCCTGGGGCTGCTTCTACCACCGCGGTGCCCCTGGGAGCTGCCTGTGCGGCCTTCCCGCCCATGCTTAACCCCGCTGACCTCTGCGCCCCCTCATGCCGTGTGTAACTGCCGTGACCCCAGCCCACCCTGGGCCGTTATTTCCGCAGGGTATTCCCAGCGCTGTCCCTGGCATCCAGAGTCCCCTCCCCTGCAGACCTGGCCTGCCTCTGTTGTCCCATGTGAGTGGGCCCGCCGGCCGCTCCCTGGCTGCTAGACCCTGCTGCTGGCGTTGTGTCCCTGCTGCTGGGCACCCCCCCTGCCCGTAGGGGAACAGCCTGCCCTCCACTGACAGCCTCCTGCCGCCCGGTTGTCACACCGGCGGCCGACTCACCGGGACGCCTCTGGTCTCCTCCTCTTCCTGTCAGCCCTGCCATGCTCCAGGCCTCCACGGAGGCCGCTGGTATCGCCGCTGCCCTGCTGGCTGCATTCCTGTGGGTGGCGCTCCTGGTTGCAGGCCGCTCAGCAGGCCTCATCCCGACCGCTGCCCGCGCCCGACCGGCACCGCGTTGGACAGACGGTGCCGCCGTGTACTCTCCACCTCAGCCTGGCCCGCATCCACTGCCAGGGCCCCACTGACCCCTGCTGATGGGCTCCGGCGCCTCCTCACTTCTGGTGCCATGCTTGGGCTCAGCCGCTGGGGTGGTCTCGCCCTCCTCACTGGACGCCGTTCAGCCGCCGCAGGGGGGTTAACAGCAGCATCAGGAACCCCCAATTGTTGTTGGAGCCAGGCCATCCCCCTGTCACGAACTGCTGCTCTCACTCCTGCCAGGATTTGATCCAGTGAAGCCATAATCTGAAAAATAAAGGAGAAGAATCCCCACAGACCTGCCAGAGACAAATTATAAATATAGCAGCTTCTTATCTGGTAGTTTCTAGTGTAGAAAATATCAATCTGTCTTCTATCACTTAGATCTGTATAACAAGTGTTGTAGGTGTGAAACAATATTATAAGTGACCGATGTAGTAAATTTGAATTAAAGTTACGCTTCAGTTTGACTCTCGGATATGAAGTGAATACCCCAAATATACTATTTAGTGCCCCCCCCCAAAAAAAAATTACTTTTTAAAACTCCAATGTAAGCAGAAGATAAGCAACAAAACAATTAGAATGTTTACAAGTGCGCAGTAAGCGCACTATTTGACACTTCTATTTGACTCTCACATTTGAAGTGCACTGCAGGCCCCAAAATGTACTATTTAGCAGATTAGCAGCAAAAAAATTTGAATGTTTACAAGTATGCAGTATGCGCACTATTAGACGCTTCGATTTGACTCTCACATATGAAGAACAGGCCCCAAAATGTACTATTTAGCAGATTAGCAGCAAAACAATGAGAATGTTTACAAGTGCACAGTAAGCGCACTATTTGACACTTCGATTTGACTCTCACATTTGAAGTGCACTGCAGGCCCCAAAATGTACTATTTAGCAGATTAGCAGCAAAAAAATTTGAATGTTTACAAGTATGCAGTATGCGCACTATTAGACGCTTCGATTTGACTCTCACATATGAAGAACAGGCCCCAAAATGTACTATTTAGCAGATTAGCAGCAAAACAATTAGAATGTTTACAAGTGCACAGTAAGCGCACTATTTGACACTTCTATTTGACTCTCACATTTGAAGTGCACTGCAGGCCCCAAAATGTACTATTTAGCAGATTAGCAGCAAAAAAATTTGAATGTTTACAAGTATGCAGTATGCGCACTATTAGACGCTTCGATTTGACTCTCACATATGAAGAACAGGCCCCAAAATGTACTATTTAGCAGATTAGCAGCAAAACAATGAGAATGTTTACAAGCAGTAAGCGCACTATTTGAATTTGACTCTCACATTTGAAGTGCACTGCAGGCCCCAAAATGTACTATTTAGCAGATTAGCAGCAAAACAATTAAAATATTTACAAGCGCGCAGTAAGCGCACTATTAGACGCTTCGATTTGACTCTCACATATGAAGAACAGGCCCCAAAATGTACTATTTAGCAGATTAGCAGCAAAACAATTAGAATGTTTACAAGTGCACAGTAAGCGCACTATTTGACACTTCTATTTGACTCTCACATTTGAAGTGCACTGCAGGCCCCAAAATGTACTATTTAGCAGATTAGCAGCAAAACAATTAGAATGTTTACCACTGCGCAGTAAGCGCACTATTTGACACTTCTATTTGACTCTCACATTTGAAGTGCACTGCAGGCCCCAAAATGTACTATTTAGCAGATTAGCAGCAAAACAATTAGAATGTTTACCACTGCGCAGTAAGCGCACTATTTGACACTTCTATTTGACTCTCACATTTGAAGTGCACTGCAGGCCCCAAAATGTACTATTTAGCAGATTAGCAGCAAAACCATTAGAATGTTTACAAGTGCACAGTAAGTGCACTATGTGACGCTTCTGTTTGACTTTCAGATATGAAGTGCACCCCACTAATGTACTACCCCACTAATGTACTATTTCGCACCCAAAAAAATGTACTTTTTAAAACTCCGATGTAACCGCGGTATTTGACAGTGTGACTGAAATTCATGGTCTCCACCCTCTGCATGGAGACACTGAACTTTCCTCATAGAGATGCATTGATTCAATGTATCTCTATGAGGAGATTCAAACTGGCCAGGGTGGTGTTTATATCCACCCCCTGCTCCACCTCCTTGGCAATTTCAACCAGTCCAATGCTTTCCTATGAGATCAATACTTCTGACTTACTACATTTTTTAGGACAAGGTGGGGCCAGAGGGGCTAGATGGTGAATTTAACACTATAGGGTCAGGAATACATGTTTGTGTTTCTGTTTCTATAAGGTTCCTTTAAATAAAAGTTTGCAATTTGAGATTCAACACATGTGGGACTATTTATTTATCTCAGCCCACTGCGAGCGTTGACAGCATGCAAGGTAAGTTGCAAATTGTGGAAGCTAAGCATTTAACCTGCTGTAAACTATTGAATGCATGTACTCTGTTATCAAGTAAGCACATTTGCACTTTAAAGTTTAGATGTTTTATGAGGCATTTCCCATGTGTATTTTATGTTTTGATGTCCATTGTGAGCCCTTATAAATTCACAAGGCTAATTGCAGGGGGGGAAAGGGCTTATCGATAGGAGATTCACTACAGATGGATATTTTCTAGATTTCTCCAAGTGATTTGACATAGTGGGACTCTTTTAAGGTGGACTTAGACTATTTATTGCATCACCTATTATTGCATTAATTTTACCATAATCTATGATTCCTGACTCAGATTAAGTTATGTCGCACACATAAGTGGCTGGGCTATAAAGTGGACAAGTCTGTGAGTCCATAAAACGTGTACAGATATGTCAACTAAAATGATAATCCAGAACTAATATTACCGGAATGCATAGATAGTGGAGGACGTTTGTCTACATAGTAACAGGTTTAGTTTTAATACAATAAATATATATCAAAACTATGGTTGTGGTGAGAACTTACAGGAAGTGTATGTTATAAAAACACATGTGTTGATCAAGAGAAGTTCTGCAGTTAAGTCCCCCTTCTTACTGACCATGTCAAGATTTGGGGATTTGTTTTAAAAACAATGACCTTTTATCTAGAGCTAGACCTCTCAGACATTCTTAGTCTTTTTGATGTCAGTCATTGGTTTTGCATTAAAACATCTGAGCGTCGCTCTTAAGGATTAAAGATGGTAAAATAAAGACTGCCTGTCTACTTCTTGTTATTGAAAATGCCTAATGGCCATCTTATATCTGTACCATTTATTCACATTTACTGGCCTATCAGGGACTTTGTCTAGAAGTGGACTATTGACGTAAGATTGTAAATAGTTATACAAAACATACATCACAATATTCCATTCCTGGAAGGGATTGTGATTTGGAAAAAGGATATTATTTTAATTTGATACACATTAAAGCTTAAAATCTTTGTATTAATTGGCTCATTAAATCTTTCATTTGGTCCCTAATGTAAAAAACATAATTAAAGAATCCTTGCACAGGTATACCCCATGAGATATAGGGTGATAAATTATGCTTTATAAGAGTCACGTATTGTAACCGGCAAACATTGCGTAAGAAGGTTTTACTCATTAATATGTATTGTACTTTATCAGAAAATGACACAATTATAGAAGAGCAATGTATCCACCAAAGAAGAATTTTGTGAAATTACATTTTTCAAAAATCTAATCAGGCATTTGGAGAGTGAATATTTCTTCAACAGACCGGTAAGATGAACTGAGAGATATTATTAATAAACCAATACATCTGTTCCTAGTGATTACACCTATAATAGATGATCTGTTCACAAACATTGATAAAAATGCCCTCCATACCTTTCACAATATTTGATAGTCAGTATATTTCCTGATAATGAGGTCGGTGAAAAGAGAGTGGTATCACAGATGTATTTCCTCATTATCTGATTGGTCTAGTCGTACGTCACATTGATGGTCACAGAACGTGTAGTCTGTGTGTTTTATAGTGTAGTATATCAGTGGTATATGTGAAGTTAAAAAAAAAGGAAATGCACTTATGGAGATTGCCAGTGCGCCTGATTTTGACTCCACCTTTTTGGCTTTTATTTACTGTACCTAACTCTTACAGATACATTTACAGATCACATCTCCACACAATTAGTTATTTTAAAAAATAAAATGTATTGCCATTATATATATATATTTTCTTTATGGTTCCTCACCGATTATCTGTAGAAAAGTGTGAAGGTTATGGAAATCAGCTCAGAATATACATTTTATGACATAATGATCTATCGAAATTTAAATACATTGTTTTGCATTATGAATTTTATACAATCCAATAAAGATTATTCACCTGTAAGCTGGACCTGAATCAGGCATCACATGAGTTTTAACAATATGGATTAGATATTATCGTTTTAATTAAGATATCATTATAGATAAACGAAATACGATAGAAATACGATAACCCATCCATTTTTACTGCTCCATTTTGGGCTTTATGTAAATTTTGATAAGTTTATAGTCCTTCAAATAAAACTCAATAAATTAAATTTGACTGAGACATTATTTTGGTATTGTATTTTGGGATTGTAGGCATTCTTCATTTTCACACAGATTGAATCCTTGTTTTTACTCTCATTTCCCAAAAGAAAAGGGAAGATAAAACCCCATCAGTTCTGTGCTGGGATATGTAGTGTTATATTTGTCGGCTGGCAATAAGGGATGACAGCTCTCTATTTGTAATATTTATATATCATTTCTCTAATTGTTAAAAACTATTAATGAGCTCAAAACATATAAAAATGTCAAAGGATTTAAAAAGGATCATGTATCTCTAATCAACTTTATCTTTATTTGATTTATTTGCAAGCGGTACTTAAAATATCAGTTTTTTTTTCTCTCCCTCTCTATATCTATAGAAGTTATATACGTTGAGGGTGTGTTTTTAATCATTAATTACTGTGTGTAAACTGATATAATTTAAAGAATGCAGATAATCACTATTATTTATGTAAGAGAGAAGAGGAGAAGAGAGTATCACAATTTCTAGAAGAAGCATACTACACGTAGCTATGCACAGAGATAAATTATGTAAGTGAGCACTTGAATATATAGAGGTCACACAAAAAGATAAAAATGGAATATACGAACTAATCACTGTAGGCATTTTAAAGTTGGAAGATAAGCATGATTATTCATATAATATTGTATAAGATGACAAAATGAATGTAAGACACTAATCACGACATGTAAACTAAAATAACAAGATAGTATGATTATTCACGTAAGAATGAGGATATAGGAAATATTTAGATTGTGATTTTTTTTTTTTTTTATTGTTTTTCTTCCTCCCTATTGTAGCGGTACTTACCCTCTCCGGGGGCCGGCCGAGGTCCTCTATTCCCGCCACGCGCGGTCCTGCATTTGCACGAGCCGCATGCGGCTCATCCGATGGAGTTATCAGGAAGGTGGACACTGACCGCGAGACGCAGTCACATGACCCACCTGGCTCTAAGAGCGCGCCACGCGTCTCGGGCACGCTCTTAAAGGGACAGCGGGAGACGAAATGTGAAACGGTCTCCCATTGGCCCATGTCATTCCACATTCCCCATACACTCACATTTTGGGGGCGTGGATATGACAGGGGCCAATCAAATTAAACTCTATGGTATTTATACTCACCTTTCCCTTAGCTCCTTGCCCTATCATGGTTTCTGCCCTAGTTCCCTTTAGCGCTTGTATCTTTCAGTAGTGTTTTTTTCGTGCTTGACCTTGGCTTTGTATCTGACTCCGTTTTTCTCTTTATCCCTGCTTTGTCTTGTTTGCCGGCTTCCTGACTCCTGTGTGCCAGTCCTTGGCCAGTTCTTGTTTTTGCTGTCTCTCTGTTCCCTTGACCTCGGCTCGTTCCTGACTCTGTCACTTCTCTGTACTACGTTGAGTCCGGCCATTCTTTTTTTTTTTCATTCAATTTGCTTTTATTGACATCATAACAATTGGCAATACAAAGTTATATGCATCAATACAGAAGGTGGCAAAAATAGTGTACATGTCAGTTATTGTTCATTTGGTATAAAGGTATCGTTAGTATTTATGTGAAGAGAGCAATTTTACAAAGCAATTGCGAGCATCTGATTCCATTCCTACATTGCAACATCTTTCAGCATTGACAGTTTTCAAGAAGGAACTAGTCTTAGAAAAATAGAAAGAGAATATTTTCGCCATTCTCACAAGTTTTAGACATGAAAGCTATAGAGAACACTCAGATTCAGTCATTTTATTAATTGGTATGTTTGTGTTGGGAAGCAGATAAACTGCGATAAGGCAGAAACTTTAGTGCTCCTGCTGTGACCTTGTCTAGCCCTGCTTCCTGAGAGCGTCTCTACTGATCCGTTGGGGTGGGGGGTAGGGAGTGGTTGTCGAGTAGTGGGGCGTTTGGGGGTCGAGGGTCCGTCAGGTAGTTTTTGTCTTGTGTGCGCGTTTGTTGTGGGTGTCCCCTTTGCGCTAGTCGCTGTTCTTTGATGTGTGTGGGCGGTGGCTGTGTGTGTGTCATGCGTCGGGGTGTAGTCTTGTTGGGGTGTCCCTTCTGTGTTGGTGTCCTTCTGTGTCTGTTTGGGGATCCTATTAGTGTCGGTGGTGTATTGGTCGAGCGGGTGCTGTCCCGGGTTGTGAGGGTTAGGTGGGTTCTGGTATCGTGGTGTAGTGCACTTGGGTATTGGGCGTTTGGACAGTCTTGTTGGGTTGGTTCATCCCTTGTCCGATATGTGTTGGTCATGGTGGGTCTTTGTAGGTGCTGTGGTGTATGGTCTGTCCTGTAAGGGAGGTGGCGTTTCTGCGAGTGTAGGTGGCATTCTCAAGGCAGCCTGTCGGCAGTTGGTCATGTATTTTAACGTGTGTTGTGGGGGGCGGGTGGGATGGGAGTGTAGGTTAATGGGGTGAG
This sequence comes from Pelobates cultripes, assembly GCA_933207985.1. Classification (NCBI taxonomy): domain Eukaryota; kingdom Metazoa; phylum Chordata; class Amphibia; order Anura; family Pelobatidae; genus Pelobates; species Pelobates cultripes. Next base: position 1,850,499 of record OW240924.1, on the reverse strand, counting down.
GGCATTGCGGGTGAGGGTAAGGAGCGGGAGGGTAGGGGGTGGGGTGTCAGGTCCCGGGTCCCCACCTCAACCCCCCCCGCCTCCGGGGCAAGGGGCATCTCCGGCTCTGAGTGGTCGTCTTGGTTTGGTTGGGTCGGTGGTTCAGCTTCCGTATTGTCGTCCGTCTGTTCCGTCTGGACCGTCCCATCTGCCTCTGCTGTCAGGTGTTGTGTGGTCCCCGTAATTGGTGCGGTGGAGGCGAGCCATTGGAGCCAGTGGTACCATGCATCATGGTAACGTTGTATGCGTCCCGTTGCGGAGTGGATGAGTTCCTCGATGCGTCTGATGTCTTCCACTCTCGTTATCCATTCTCTGATAGTCGGGGCCATGTGTTGTTTCCAGTGTCTCGGGATGAGGCTGCGGGCTGCGTTTATTAGGTGTGGGAGTGCTGTTTTTTTAAATTTGTTGATTGGGGTCTGTGTAAGTTGGAGCAGGTATGTGTCTGGTGAGAGGGGTAGGTTTGCTTCTGTTATGGTTGTGAGTATCTTGTGGATCTCTGCCCAAAAGGGCTGGATAAGGGGGCAGGACCACCATATGTGGAAGAGGGATCCCAGTTCTCTCCCGCATCTCCAGCATTCCGGGTCATTTGTGGTTTTCATCATGCTAAGTTTTTCCGGTGTTCTGTACCAGTGGGAGAGCATTTTATATCCTGTTTCTTGGAATTTGGTGGAGACGGAGGCTTTATGTGTGAGTGTAAATACCGTTGTCCATTGTTCCGTTGAAATTGAGTGTCCTAGATCCCTTTCCCAGTATTTTGTGAAGTAAGGGAGGGGTGCGTTAGTGGTGGTGGTGGTTTGCATGCGATATAGTAGCGATATCGCGTGTGGGGGGGGGGGTTCATGCATATGGTCTCGAATACAGAGAGTGTTCGCGTTGCTGAATTTAGGGTCGGTATGCTTCTCAGAAACCTTGTCAGTTGGTGATATCTAAAGCGTAGGAGCATATTGTGTGGGGTATTCGGGACCAGAGTGGTCAGGGGCGTGATTGTGCCTTGGTCATAGACGTCCTTCACTCTGCAGGGGGTCGGCAGGCCCAGGGCAGCCGTGTAGTGGGGGTCCGATGCAGGGGCAAATTTCGGGTTGTGAGATATGGGGCATAATGGTGAGAGCTCCGGGGCTACGTCTGTGTGAGTCGCCAGTCTCCTCCAAACTGCCATTGTAGCGTTTAGGGTTGGGTGGTTCCGTGGCAGTTCCCCGGCCATGGATTTCGGTAGCCAGGGTAGAAGTGTCAGGGGTATCCGTGAGAAGCTGGCCTCTATGGGGATCCATAGCTTGTCTTTCGGGTCTTGTGTCCATTCTATCACTCGCTGGAGGTGTATAGCATGTCTATATTTTGTGATATCGGGTAGTCCCAGGCCTCCCTGTAGTTTGGGTCTGGTGAGGGTGGCGAAATTCAGCCTCGGCGTTTTGCGGGCCCAGACGTAGGCCATCAGTGTTTTACGGGTTTGTGTTAGGAAGGTTTTGGGAATGTGGATTGGTAGGGTTTGTAGGAGATACAAGATTCGGGGGAGGATATTCATTTTGAGGACACTGATCCTACCCAGCCACGTTATGTGCGGGAGTTGCCACGAGTCGAGGTCCTTCTGTATGCGGTCGAGGAGGGGTGGGAAGTTGATGCGGTAGGTGTCCGACACATCAGCCGACAGCCAGATCCCTAAGTATTTAATCCTTTCTTTGCACCAGTGAAAAGGGAACTCTGTTTGCAGTGTAGTTGTTAGTGCTAGGGGGCAGTTTACGTTGAGAATTTCAGATTTCGTAAAGTTAATTTTCAAGTTGGAGAGGGTGCCATATAGGTCAAATTGGTGCGTGAGCTCCCTAAGTGAGGTTGCCGGGTTGGTGATTGTGAAGAGGAGGTCGTCCGCGTATGCAGAGACCTTGGTGGCTCCCCAGCTACCCTCGATTCCAGTTATGCGGGGTTGGGCTCGAACTGCATTGAGGAATGGTTCTAAGCTGATGGCAAAGAGTAGGGGCGATAGGGGACACCCTTGTCTAGTGCCGTTTCTGATCTCAAATGGGTTGGAGAGAATCCCATTAACCTGCACCCGGGCTGCTGGAGCGGTGTATAGGGCCCAAATGCGCGTCATCATGTGGGGTCCCAGTCCCAGGTGTTCCAGGGTAGACCTCAGGAAAGACCAGTCTACCCTGTCGAACGCCTTCTCCGCGTCGGTCGAGACTATCAGGGCGGGGGAGTGTCCTTCTCGGGCCGCGTGGAGAAGATTGAGTGTCTTGATAGTGTTGTCCCTGGCCTCCCGGCCCTCCACAAAGCCCACCTGATCAGGGTGGATAAGGCTCGGCATCAGGGGCTGGAGGCGCAGGGATAGTATTTTGGCAAACAGTTTGAGGTCGGCGTTCAACAGGGAGATCGGCCTGTAACTGGTACATGAGGAGGGGTCTTTTCCTTCTTTCGGGAGTACTACGACGTGTGCTAGGAGCATGTTGGGGTCTAAGGGGTCTCCGTTATGTATTGAGTTGAATAGTGTAAGTAGGTGTGGGACAAGGTTGTCTGCGAACATTTTGTAGTACTTTGCCGTGTATCCATCTGGTCCGGGGCTTTTCCCCAGTTTGGCCAGTTTGATGGCTAGGCGTATCTCTGCTTCAGTGATATCTTCTTCTAGTGTAGCTATTTCTTGGGGTGTCAGCGTTGTGGTGATATTCTGTTCGATATATGTTTTTTGCCGCGCTGTGTGAGCCTCTTCTCCTTCGTGTGCGCGTGTGGTGTTGGGAGGTAGGCAGTATAGGGAGGAGCCCTCTGCTATAGCCTTCGGGGTCCGCAGTGTGTTTCCTGCCAGGGAGATCTTTTGAACATGCGTTTTCTGTCTCCGGGCTCTCAGCGCCCTAGCGAGCAGTTTACCACTTTTGTTTCCGTATTCATAAAACGTTTTTTGTGTGAGTTGGAACTGGAATCGTATTTTGGACGTGAAGCAGGAGTTGAGTTTCGCTCTGGTCTCTAGGAGTTGTTTGTAGGTTTCGTCTCGGAGGTCTTGTTTGTGAAGCGTTTCTAGACGCGCCAGTTGGGCAGCAAGGCGTGCTATTTCCTGTGTGCGTTGTTTTTTCAGGCGAGTGCCGTGTTTGATGAGGATCCCTCGGATAGTGCATTTGTGTGCTTCCCAGACGGTCGTTGGTGCGCTTTCTGTTGTTTGATTGGTGGGGAAGAAGTGGTCTAGTGTGTTCCTAATTTCTGTTTGGATCAGTGGGTCCTCATTAAGTTTCCATGTCCATTGGGATCGAAAGGTTCTAGGATTGTCGATGGTGAGTGTTACTGGTGCGTGGTCCGACCAGGTCATGGGGGCGATGTGGGCTGAACACAGTGTGTCTAGATCCCTGTGTTGGATGAAGAAGTAGTCAATCCTCGAGTATGATTTATGTGGCGCTGAATAATAGGTGTAGTCTTTCTCTGTATGGTGTAGGATTCGCCAGCAGTCTACAAGTTGGTGAGTTGTCAAAAGGGTCCGCAGTCCTCTGAGGACGTGGTCCGGGATCGTGGAGCCCCCTTTAGATGTGTCCATTTTGGGGTCTAGAGGGGCGTTGAGGTCCCCTCCTATTATTACGGTTCCTGCACTGAACGCTTCCAATTTTCTCAGGGCTGAGGCTAGGAATGATTTTTGGCCTTTGTTTGGGAGGTAGAGGTTCGCGAGTGTGATTTAAGCGTCCCCTATGTGTCCTTTGAGAAAAAGGTATCTGCCTTCTCGGTCTTTCTCTTCTGCTTCCAGGCGGAACTGGGTGTCTGCCGAGAATAATATAGCCACTCCCTTGGATTTGGTGGAGGGGTTATGCGCGTAGTAGCCGGTTGGGAAGTATTTATCTGAGAATTTGGGGGCTTTTGTTGCTAGAAAGTGTGTTTCTTGGAAGAAAGCTATTGATATCTTAAGTGCTCGAATTTCTCGCTGCGCTCTTGCTCGTTTTTGTGGGGAGTTCAGACCCTTCGCGTTGATTGTGTAGAGGTTAATTCCTATCTCTGCGTGCCCGGGGGCGTGGGGGGCGAGAGGCGGTGGGCCCATCGTATCCAGGTGGCGGGGTGTGGAGTAGGGGAGGAAAAGGGGGGGGGGAGATGGAAGGGGAGGTTAGATGGGTTTGAGGGGGTAGTTCAAGCGGTGTGGTGTGTAGCGGTTGTGTCGAGTCGCAGAGGCGACTGTTGTAAGGGGTAATGTGCCACTGGTAGGTGTGTGTCCGGGAACCAAGGTCCTCGTAGTCACCTCACAGTCTCTTGGCAGTGAACCCGTGGGGCAGGTGGCGTCGGTGGTTAGGTAGGTCACCTACTTTGGGGTGTTGTCTAGTGACGTATCACTGTCTGTCAGCATCCGTCTCCTGCTGCCTAATAGTGGTGGTGTCTGGCATCCAGAGGGGTAGTACCGTTCTAGCGGATCAGTTAACAACAATGTGGATGGTCGTGATGGTCGCCCCTGGGCGTTATCTTGTTATCGTTGCGCTATTGTGTCGGGAGCGTGCATACGGATATAAGAACAGTATTCGTGAGAACAACATAATAACAGCATATCAAAACATGGTTACACAAATTATATCCCAGTATCAGTGAGAACATCAGAAACTTTTATGAACATTTAGAGATGGTTTGGGTGTGTTCGCACAGCACAGGGGGCCCCTCATGGAATAGAATGAGGTTTGCACCCCGTGGTGCGCCGTCACCCCACACCTTTTATATAACAGGGTAGGAGGAGGAGGGCAAAAAGTAAGGGGGGGAGGGGGGGAAGGGGTTCAGGAAAACAAAAACACACCCCCAACAATACACTCAATACACTTTGTTGGAACCAGTGAGCGCAGGTGTCTCCGTCGCCCGGTGGGAACCTCTCGGTTGTTCACAGGGGGCGAGGCAGAGTCGCTCTCAACAGTAATTCGGATGTACACAATTATGAGTCTGCTTGAGGAACACGGAGCATTCATCTTACGGTATGTAGTGGTTGGTGAGTGATGCGTTCCCCCCTTCTAGCGTGTTCGTGGTGTCTGAGGTGTGTTTCTGTTGGACGCCTCAGAGGTGCGTTTGATACCTGGTTGCCTGTGTTGCAGGTATGGTCTGTGTGTATGTCTGCGGTTTGATTAGATAGTGAGGGTGTCTGGGTGCATCTTGGGTGTATTTGGGGGGGTTCCCTTCCTGGTGTAGCGGATGTGTGTGTGTATGTGTGTGTGGGTGAGTGTTAGTGTCAAGGTGTGTAAGCTAGCCCGCAAGGTATACTTGCACTTGCGATTCGTTCTACGGTGGTGGAAGCCGTGGCCAGCAGTCCAGGGTGATGCCAGGGTGTCAGTTCAAGGCATCATGTCAGTGGTCGTCTCTATAGGGTGTTTGGAGCTTGGCGGGTGTGGGTCTATGTCCCGCATTGTGGGGCAAAGGAGTCTTGTGTGGAGCCGGCCAAGATATTGGTGCACTGGCGAGTCCTCTGGGGTTGTCTCTGTTGAGTTAGCAGCGTTCTTGGTGGTGTTGAGCAAGTCATGGACTCGGGGGGCAATAGATGTAGGCCCAGTTAGCCGGTGAAGCAAGGTGGTTCTAGGCCTTTGGGACGGTGAGATGTGGGTGGGTTACCGTTTTTGGTGGTGTCTTGGCGGCGGTGAGTCGCAATCTGCTTTCTCCCTTTGCTTTCCTGGTTGCAGAGTGATAGAGAAAGAGAAAAAAAAAAAAGGAAAAAAGGGGGGGAGTAGGTGTCTCTGGAGGTGCCGTATCCCTCCTGCTCCCCTCAGCGTGGTCGTTAATGCGTTGCACGGTCGTGGTCAGGCTGGTGGTGCAGGGTGGGTGGCGGGGGGGGGTGTAGGCAGGTGGTGGTGTCTCCATCTCGTTATTCCTCAGGGTCAATTAGTCGGTGATGGGTGCGCGGGGCGTCCCTGTCGGGCCCCTGGTGGATGGTACGTTGTGTTGGCCTCCCTGTGAGGCGTTCATTAAGCGGGCATGCAGTCCAGTCCGAAATAAGGGTGCGGGGGAGGTTTAGAGCCTCCTGGAAGGCCAGTACATCTTGCGGCGTGCGAATTACTGCTTCTGTGGTGCCCTGTCTGGCTGAGAGGGCGAAAGGAAATTGCCATCTGTAGCGGATTTGGGCTTCTTGCAGGGCGGTGGTGAGGGGCCGCAAGGCTCTTCGGGCCTGTAGGGTGAGGTGGGATAGGTCATTGTAAAGTTCTATCGCCTGTCCCTCTATTCTCCAGGTTCTTTCTGTGCGTGCTTTTCTCATAATTTCTTCCTTTAGTTGGAAGTCTGGTATGTGGCAAATTAAGTCCCTGGGGGGAGCACCCGGGGGGGGCTTGGATCTTAGTGCCCTGTGTGCCCTGTCCATGTGGATGCGGGCGTCCCTGGGTCTGCCCAGTATGCGATTAAAAATCGGGGTCAGCGTGGCCCTGGCGTCTTCTGTTGTGTCAGATTCTCTGCAGCCTCTTACCCTGATGTTATGCCTGCGGCTGCGGTTATCAAGGTCCTCTATGTGGAGGCGCAGATCTTGTATGTGCCTGGAGTGGGCCTCTGTAGCTTGTATAGCAGGGCAGTGTGGGTTGGGGCCCTGTGTCTCTAGTGCCTGTACCCTTGTCTCAAGCGCTGTGAGTGAGGTGCCTAGGGCTGAGATCTCTGTGCGCAGGGTGGCTTTTACCTCATCCAGTAGTGTCTGGAAGTCCTCCTTTTTCGGCAGGGACGTGAACAGTGTGTACCAGTCTGGTGTCTGTGGGGCTTGCCGGCTGCTGTCAGTGCGCGGGTATTCCTCCGACAGCGTGGAGCTCGGGGAGGAGGGCGCCATGTTGGAGGCCTCCTCCTGGGAGAGGAAATCCCCTGGTGTGTTGAGGTAGCTGCGGATGGAGGGGTGCGAGCCGGTCCCCTGTGTTCTCGGCGTGGAGGGGGTCATCTGGGCTCTCTTGGTACGTCCCATGGGTGCCAGGTCGTGCTAGTGCGGTGTGTTTTTTGCGGCTGGGAGCGGAGCTCGGGAATTAGGCGGCCATTCCTGTTCGGCGCCAAGCCACGCCCCGAGTCCGGCCATTCTAAGGCCCGTTAAGATGTATCTGCTTTATCTTGTCTCTTGTTGGACTAAATCTTGCGTGCTGGGGTACACTACCGTGACACCTATCCCTTTAATAGGGTAATCTTAAATGGTATAAGAGATTAATGATTATTTATTATTATCCTATTACTCTCTCTCACTCTCTCATAGAGGTAATACAGCATCATTTAAATTGATCCTTGAATAGGATCACGTGGAAGGTCCAATGAGGTGGAATAATTCATTGATCCTTCCAGACTTTCTTAAAGGGATGGGTTTTTTTTTTGTTTGTTTTTAGTCTATAAATATTTATTAAATATTTTACAAATAATCAAATAAAACATACAATCACAAAAAATCATAATATAGTACATTAATGATCTCTCAGTGCCCATTTATCTCATTCCCTATTGTGCAACCCCCCAATTAATCAGGCTATTTAGATCCAGTTCCTCAGAGACCCCAGCATACTGCACTACATGCAAACAAAAACACAGACAAAAACATGATGGTCTAAAGCATTTAAATACGGTTGAGAAGTCTAAATGGGATTCCCATTTGAAATTTACCTGTTTAATACCTTATTCACATTATAGACCCCCAGAGTATTCTAGTGGGAGGAAGATGGCAGAGAGGCGGGAGGAGCATGTAAAGTAATATCTTCCTATTCAGGGAGTTCTCATCCAATTATATATATATATTTATATATGTACATACTAGTCCTCTTGGATAAAGTTATTCCATATATTCCAACCATATTTAGTTATAGGCAAGGGCTCTCTCTCTATTTTCAGTTGGAAAGAGATTTGCGTTTTAAGTGTTTTTAAGTGGGGATTCCTTTTGCTTCCTGGAATTTACAATACCTTTCTTTGCAGCAATCAAAATATGGGTGACCATACATCTATTTTTTTTCGATAGTTCGGGCCAATCAAGATGTAATAAAGCAGATTGAGGAGAAACTGTCATATGAATACCTGTCAAAATGTTTAAAGAATTATATGTTAATTCCCCAAAAGGTTTTAATTTTTGACAGTTCCACCAAATATGGACATAAGAGCCTTCCTGTTGGCAACAACGCCAACACAGGGAGGAACACGTAGGGAACATCTTATTGATTTTCTTAGGAACCAGATGCCATTTTGTTAGAATCCTATATTTTAATTCTATAAGATTAAGGCAATGTACAGACTATCGGCATAATCTTATACCAATTCGATAATTGGATGTCAATTTCTAGTTCTATTTTCCAATTATTTATAATACCAATAACTGGGTCTATTATAGATGAACTTTCATTATCAAAGATAGAGCTACTCATCAAGAATCTGATATTATTTCCATATTTTAATAAGGACTCCAAACCCAAGATTTCATTATCTTTTTTACGAATAAAGTTCCTCAAATAGCTTTTAACTCTAAGGTATGAAAACAACTTATTTTGAAGGTAGGTGAAATTCTAAAGCTAGTTCTTGAAAAGGTTTGATATGGGCATCCTCGAGAATATCTGTCATTACCTCTATACCATTCCTTTTCCATGTGGATAAATTAATGCCTTCCATATTATATTCCAAAAGACTCACACTTCTTTTGGCCCTGATACTATTATCCCATGTTAAATTATATTCTTTCTTAAATCTAGTCCAGAATTTTAAGATTTTAAAAGTAAAAAAATGTTTCCCAGGTTTATTATCTAAAGTCTTAACAATACCCAGTTTTTTCGAGTCAATCCATAATAAGAGGGAGAGGTCAGAGATCCCCAACATAAATTTTCGTACCAAGCATCTTTAGGTTCTATGTTGAACCATTTATAGATATGTTTAAGGATAGCAGCATTGTGATATTTTTTAATGTTAGGGATAGCTAAACTTCCTTTATCTATTCTTTTCTCTAATATCTTTTTTTTTATTCTTGATTTTTTTACCCTTAATTATATAGTTCTAGGTTCTAGGGATTTCCACTCATTAAGCAGTCTGGTTGTCTGATTTAACAATACATCCCAGTTAACCTTACTTAAATTATTTACTTGAGAGGTAAGGACTATACCCAGATATTCAGTACTGTCAGTTCCCCATTTAAAAATATTTTCTCTCTGTAATAAATCCTTAGTAGCCTTATTTAGATTCAAGCTCATAATAGTTGATGGCATGTTTCCATAGATTTCCAATTCTCTAGGAATGGAGCATATAGAGTTTACAGGATCTGTTAATATCAATATAACATCTACCGCATATAAGCTTAATTTTATCTCTCTGTGATCGAACTGTATTCCCTTAATGTTTCCATTCAATCTAATATATTGGGAGAAGGGTTCTAAGGTGAGAATATATAACATTGGGGAGAGAGGGCAACCCTGCCTAGTACAACCTAGTACGAACATTAAACCAAGAGGAAGTAATACCTGAGCCAATGATCCTAGCTGAGGGATTAGTATAGAGAGCAGATATTGCCAAAAGATCCAGCCCCTAAAACAAAGTCGAGCATAAAGGAACTCATAAACTTGTTTATTGAAAATGGTAACATAGAAACACAGTAACACAGTAACACGGTAATATAGTATCACAGTAACACAGTAACACAGTAACACAATGACACAGTAACACAGTAACATAGTCATTTAGGTTAAAAATACTCTCCAAGTTCAATTGTCCACATATCTGTACCTGCGGTTGATCCAAAAGAAGAAAAAATAATTTGTTTGAAGCCACTTCCAATAGTGCCACAAACAGAGAGAATCCTCCTTTATTCCAAACTGGCAATTGGACATCTTCTTGGATCAACATGGGATTTTCCTGGAAAACATGCCATGGCATTTAAGGTGAGAAAGAAGAAGTTCAGAAGCTCAGTAAGTCCAGGTCCTTGACAGAAATAATATGTTCTTAAAATGTTTTGTTTCGTGGATGCTTCACAAAAAAGTGCTACAAGGCCTGCTGTCCACTCTAAAGTCCTCATCTAAAATATAAAATAACTCAATATATGCAATATATACAGTTAAAATTTTAAAAAGATGAACGGAACGGAAACCACATTTTTCTGTTGTGTACAAGTCTAATCTAGATTGTGTTACAATTTCTTTGCTGTGTGTTTTATTTGCACTTTTCTTCATTTTACTTCACTTTAGGATTGTTCTACGCTGCAGTGTACATGCGAGGCTCCATCTCATTGTGATGTGCTTCCTCCAGTTACCTACATCTAAACCACCAAGCGGTGACAACGTGCTAGCTTATCACGACCATCGTCCCATTCTCACCTTGGACTATGGTCTTTGTTCTAGTTGCTGTAGATGAACTCAAACAGTAAACAGATGGGTCTCTCGTTGAATACAGGTACATAAAATGAGTTTCATATACATATATAGAAGAGCTAAAAAATATATTAACTTCTACTAGTCAAATGCAACTTCCCACTCTTTATAAATACATAGGTGACTCGTGTGAACACGTCAGAATCTGGTAGAGAGTTAGGAAGGAATAGTAGTTTATGTATTTTTTTGTGATTAAAGTGATAAAAGGGGTTGTCCCAGACTCACAACAGCGGGTTAAGAGGAATAAAAGAAGCACAGCATGGGGTCAGACACTGGGTTGTGGAATATATTAAAGAAAGACTGATGGTACTAGGCTGGAATTAAGTTTTGTTTACAAGATTAAACAATCAGAAATAAGAGGATTGGTAAGTCTGAAACTAGTGTGTGTGTGTGTGTGTGTGAGAGAGAGATAGACTGTCTATAACTGTTTGTGTTTGTGTGAGAAATAAACTGTCTGTAATTGTGTGAGTGTTTATGTGAGAGGGAATGTCTGTAATATGTGTTTGTGTTTGTTTGTGTGAGAGAGAATTCTGTAACTGTGTGTGTGTGAGAAAGAAAGAGAGAGAGAGGGACTGTAACTGTCTGTAACTGTGTGTTTGTGTGAGAAAGAGACTGTCTGTAACTGTGTGTGTGTGGGGGGGGAGGCTGTTTGTAACTATGTGTATGTGACTGTCTGTAACTGTGTCTGCTTGTACCCGTGTGTGAGACTGTCTATAACTGTGTGACTGCTTGCAATTGTGTGTGTGTGAGAGTGTGTGTTTGACTGCATTTAACTGTGTGTTTAACTATTTGCCTGTAACTGTGTCTGACTATGTGTCTGGGACTGTGTGCATGTGGCTGTATTTGACAGTGTTTGTGTATAACTGTGTGCATCTGACCGTGGTACTGTGCGCATGTGAATTTGCAAAAATACACACCTGCATTCACACATGGGACTACATGCATATTTTTATCTGAATAAAATACCCATCACACACAGCCAATAAACCCAGAAAAAATATCACACACATCCAATAAACCCAGCATAACTATCACACACATCCAATAAACCCAGCATAACTATCACACACATCCAATAATCCCAACACATCCAATAATCCCAGCACATCCAATAATCCCAACACATCCAATAATCCCAGCACATCCAATAATCCCAACACATCCAATAATCCCAGCACATCCAATAATCCCAGCACATCCAATAATCCCAACACATCCAATAATCCCAGCACATCCAATAATCCCAGCACATCCAATAATCCCAGCACATCCAATAATCCCAGCATATCCAATAATCCCAACACATCCAATAATCCCAACACATCCAATAATCCCAACACATCCAATAATCCAAGCACAAATATCACAGTTATAAAAGAAGCACAGCACGGGGACAGAGACTGGGTAATTGAATATATTAAGGAAAGGCTGATGGTACTAGGTTGAAATTAAGATTAAGAAATTAGAAATAAGAGTGCTAGTAAATCTAAAACTAGTGCGTACGTGTGTGTTTGTATGTGAGAGAGAGAGAAAATGTCTGTAATTGTGTATGTGTGTTTGTGTGAGAGAGATTTCTGCAACTGTGTGTGTGAGAGAGAGAGACTGCCTGTTACTGTGTGTGTTTGTGTGAGAAAGAGACTGTCTGTAATTGTGTGTGTGTGAGAGAGAGAGAGAGAGAGAGAAACTGTCTGTAACCATGTGTGTTTTTGGGAGAAAGAGACCGTCTGTCTGTAATTATGTGTGTGTTTGCCTGAGAGAGACTTCTTTAACTCTGTGTGTTTGTGTGCATGTGTGTGTGAGAAAGAGACTGTCTGTAATTGTGTGTGTGTGTGTGTGTGTGAGAGAGAGAGAAATTGTCTGTAACCATGTGTGTTTTTGGGAGAAAGAGACCGTCTGTCTGTAATTATGTGTGTGTTTGCCTGAGAGAGACTTCTTTAACTCTGTGTGTTTGTGTGCATGTGTGTGTGAGAGAGACTGTCTGTAATTATGTGTGTGAGAGAGAGTGTAACCGTAGTTGGTTCCCTTATTTACCACTATAGCGTCTTAAAGCATAGAACTTAGCACGGCTAACCATACAGATATCTTAGCTATAACTTTATATAGTTAGTGTAAGAGATCCTCTATTTTAAATATATAAATAATTGAGAATACAAGATAAAATAAGGATTGTCTTGGAAGCAATAGTTTTGTCTTTTAGATATTTATTATATAAAAATATAGACATATAATATCGGAAGAAAGAGAGAGGGGCTATGGGGTGGAGAAACCACCACCACTACCCCACAAAAAGGTTACAGAGATACAAGGGGCGTAACCCCACAATATATATAGAAAAAAAGAGACGAAAAATGGGGCAGACAGTCCACTCACAAAAAAGTGGGTGGAATGCCTAGCCTCATTCAAAGTACCTCATAATGTAAATAGTCACATAGAAGAGGATAAACAACCTTTATTAGAAAAAAATGCTAAAATGGTATACAGTCCAAATACTATTACCATACACTAAAATAGTGTATTGATTATAAGTTAACCACCAAATTTGTAAAAGCCTGGAAGAGGCTAATCCTGCAAGGTATGTTTGACTTAATAAAGGTGTAAAAATACACCTAAAATAATAAATGGGTAACAAAGCAGGTTAGTCTAAATCCATTCTAGGAAAGGACCCAGCTGGGTAATTGGATAGAAAAAGGATAGTCTTAGAGCAGTGTCTGAGAGAATCTGGAAAGGGCAGGGTTAATAGCAACTAATGGGGCGCGCCCAAACTAATATCGAGTAGCTTATACTAAAGAGAAAAGGAGCTAATACCCCATAAAGAGAGGAAAGATAGAACCCCCCCCCCCCTTGAGTCACCCTAAAAAAACTAACTATCCTAAGAGAAAAAGCAAAACTAACTGCTGCTTCGTGGCAGCCTATCCAAATCCCTAAGTCTGTATCAGGAGAAAATATAGGCGCAAACTCATGCGCTGTGGAAACCCAGGTAAATGAAAGATGAGAGTAAAGAAAATCAATTGAGTATAATAGCATCGGCTAAGTTAACCACCAAACTTATAAAAGCCTGGGAGGACGCGCGTTTCGGCGTTTTAGATACGCCTTTGTCAAGAGCTACCTGGTAAGTGACACGGGAAGCAGTTATAAAGGGGATATAGACACACCCTTCAATTAAAGCCCTCCAATCAAAAGACCACAGGTTGTGAAAGAGTGACAGGTGACCTCCCCTGTATATTGAACCAATCGGAGGAGGTGGGAGTGGTCACCCTATTCACTCAGTATACACTAATGGCAAAAAAAAAAAAAGTAGATACATGTTGCAATTAAGGCTCAAAGCTAAAGTAAGTATGTTTTTAACAAAAAAGTAACAAAACATCAAAGCGGATTAGCACAGTAACAACATTCATCCAGAAAGGAGTATAAGGATGCAAGGTTAAATGATAATAAAAATAATAAATATTCAGTTCAAAGGCTAGAAAGAACGGCAAATAATCACTTTAAGGATATATTGAGAAATAATAAAAGCCGTATAAGCCTTACTAAACTCTAGGTGTTATATCAAACGAGACTTTAGAGAATAAAAACCATATAGACCTTGCTAGACGCCAAGTGTGTATTAAAAATAAGCTGTTTAAAGGAGACTCACACCATAAAAATCTATGCAGCCTTGATGTGGAGGCTCTTTATTCTTCCATCCCACATCAGAGAGGCATTGAACATGTAAAATACTTTCTTGACAAAAGGGGTCCAGAACAGCAAGCACATACCACCTTTACCATCACACTCTTCCTGTCTCATAACTATTTTTTGTTCCATAACAAGTACTACCACCAAGGGACAGCTATGGGTACTGCTTGTGCACCCTCTTACGCTAACCTCCATTTAGGGTGGTGGGAGGAGCAAATCCAGACATCTACCTACCTGTCACCTTTTCTGTCCAAAATAATTTTTTGGTACAGATACATCGATGATGTCATCATAGTTTGGCAGGGTAATAACATTGAGTTTGAAGAGTTTGTTGCCCTCCTCAACATAAATGAAGACAACCTCAAATTTACCGCAGAGTTTGGAAGGTCCTCTTTGAATTTTTTGGACCTTACAATTTCTATCTCTAAGAATGGTTCCCTTGTCACTACTCTGTTTAGGAAACCCTCTGCATCCAATTCACTTCTCAAATGGAATAGCTGTCATCCAAGACCTTTGAAACAAGGTATTCCCACTGGACAGTACCTTAGACTACGACGCAATTGCACGGATCTTGAGGACTTCCAGATTAAAGCTAAAATCTTAGACAGCAGTTCAAAGAGAAGGGTTATCCTAATAGATGTTTGAAGAGGGCATATAATAGAGCTTTGAAAGCTGACAGGGTGGCCCTTTTGTCCGACTTCCCAACATCGATGAAGACTTCGGATAAAACCATTAGAATGATTGGTACATTCGATACTGGTTGGGATACTGTTAAAAGCTCGATGCAAAAGTTTTGGCCGATTCTACTTAAGGATACCCACCTTAAGGAGATTTTGGCCCACAATTCTCCATTACAGCCCGAAGAGGTACGAACCTCCGTGATATTCTCGTACCTAGCCACTTTACTTCTAAACAACCTTCTAACAGTACGTGGCTCGGTAGAAAAATCCCTGTAGGTTCTTTTGGCTGTGGGAGACAATAAATAACAATTTGATAAATAAATCCAAGAGGAAGATTGATACCTGGTCTCCTATCAACTATGTCATAAAATCGATAGTAAATAGTGTTCCCAAATAGATATTAAAATGCCCTATCTGAGACTATTAGCCTGAGTGGAAGGTGTGGCGAAACCAACCTCGCCACTGTGAACTGGAGAAGCCTGGTTGCTCGCCTGCTCCCTTTGGACTATGGCCCTGCAGGTTAAACTGTTTATTTCCCTTGCAGAAAGGCTTATTTGTGTGATCTGAGTGCCATTCATCTAATAATGTGCACTCAGATCCCAGCTATCTGGGGATATGTGAAATGTCTGTGTGTTATGTGTAAATGTGACTTTATGTATTTTAAAGTGTTTTGTGTCTTTTGCAACCATGTGCTTAATGGAGTCTTGTGTCTATCCTGGGAGATAATTGAATTACTCTCCAGGATAGAAGACTCTGAAACTGGTTTGGGCCAGAAAGCCATGCTTCATTTAGTCACAAAGGACTTTTCCTTAACTTTTGAACCCCTGGTCTGATTCGTGCCATTTTTTAATATGTTGTTCCCCTGAATGGATTGATTATGAAAATGTATGCTTTATGTTTGTGAGATGTATATTTTAGAAGTTATAAATATTGTGTAAAAACTGTATTCCTCTGCCGGTGATAATGAGATTACCTATTGTGTTCAGTAATCATATCACAGGCAGAGAGGAGGAGTTTGTGTGGGAGTGTCTGGGTGTATTGTACGGAATGATTGGTTGTTTTGTAACGCCCTGTGGGCTGTACTATGTTTGTGGATTGGGAATAAAAGAGACTGTATGTGACAGTACAGGGAGTTCCTGTTTTAACCCTCAAAGTGAAGTGTTGTCTCATTATTGGGGGAAGGATTTATTGTATGCTGTTCTAGTTTGACTGCTAGGAGAGCAAACCTATTCATATGGTTCCTATTCAACTGTCTACAGCATTCATAAGCTTGAGAGCATTCATATGCTCCTACGGTTCGGTGGTTGTGGTGTCTGCCAGAGTGCTTGGAGTCCTCAGGAAGCGCTAGGAGCATCCTTTAACGGAGGTACCCAGTCGGGGTGCCAGGCGATCCGTTACATTGGTGGCAAGCGGTGGGATGGCGTCCTAGTGCGAGGTAAAGCAGCTCAGAGACACAGTTCGTGGATTTACAAATTGAATGTGACGCTATTGTTCATACAGCGTCCCTGTCTACATAAAGATTTGGGAAAACCAGCACTACTTCAGAGATGGAAGGCCGTGCAGTATCTCACTTTGACGCCAGGCTCCAGCAGCGACTACAGGATGTGATGCGCAGTATGGAGTATCCTATCCCAGAGGAAAGAGAGACAGAGTGGAGGGTGGCGCTTCGTACTGATCTCTGGAAGGAGGACATCGACGAAATTCGGCCATTCCGGTGCGAGGAAATCCTGACCACTAACCAGCGCCAAGCAGAACAACTAGAGCTGCGGATGCCGTTATTGGGAAACCAGCCCTCAGAGGAATGGGTAAGCGAACTGGAGACGCTAGTTGAGACTGAGGTGTGGCTGGATGATTCCTATCGGGCCCTGCGGTGGCATGTTTACCACCTCTACCCATGGCTGATTGAGTACAAGTGTATTGAGGGGGAAGACTATGACGGCCCTGGTTTGTTGTGGGATACTATTGAAACTAGTCTCTGGTTCGGAGACACCGACATTGCTCGCTTCTGGTCCATCCGAGCTGAGCGGGCAGACAACTGGGACCTTACAGAGATCGATGCCATTCAGCCAGATCTATCTTTTCTTGCCAACCGAGAGTGGGAACTAGAACAGGATTATGTTTGCCTATTCCAACGTATATCGCCGCCTGTCTTTGACATGATGGGGCTTATTGACTGTATACCACCGGAAGCATTGAGTTTAGTTCCTCCTCCCCAGCAACCAAGCCTGTTATCAGGAGACTTTGGTACTGTACCACATATGTCCCAACCAGCCCCAGAGATGGAAGACCTTATTGACTTGTCCTGGGAAGACACCCAGCTGCAGGGCCGGCGCGTCCATAAGGCGGCACAGGCAGCCGCCTTAGGGCGCACGGGCTCTGGGGGCGCAATATTTCAGTGACCGGCAGGAGGGAAGCTCTCCCTCCTGCCAGGCCACCATCTCGACCCCCGGCGCGGCAGTGCTGTGATCAGGCGCGCGAGGGAGCTCTAATCTCCACCCTCTGCTCCCTCGCGCGCTGCCTGCTGATGCCGCGGGAGCCGGAATATGACGTCATCAACCCGGCTCCCGCGGCATCAGCAAGCAGCCCGCAAGGGAGCAGAGGGTGGAGATTAGAGCTCCCTCGCCGCGCCTGTTCACAGCACTGCCGCACGCCTCCCAGCAGCCCCAGGGACCGATCCATAATCTAGGGTGGGAGGCTGGGTGGAAAATATGTATTTATAAAATAATTAGTGAATGCATGTGATGTGTGTCTGTGAGTGACTGTGTGTGTGTGTGTGTCTGTGAGTGACTGTGTGTGTGTGTGTGTCTGTGAGTGACTGTGTGTGTGTGTCTGTGAGTGACTGTGTGTGTGTCTGTGAGTGACAGTGTGTGTGTCTGTGAGTGACAGTGTGTGTCTGTGTGTGTGTGTGTGTCTGTGAGTGACAGTGTGTGTGTGTCTGTGAGTGACTGTGTCTGTGTGTGTGTGTCTGTGAGTGACAGTGTGTGTGTCTGTGAGTGACAGTGTGTGTCTGTGTGTGTGTGTCTGTGAGTGACAGTGTGAGTGACAGTGTGTGTCTGTGAGTGACTGTGTGTGTGTGTCTGTGAGTGACAGTGTGTGTGTCTGTGAGTGACAGTGTGTGTGTGTCTGTGAGTGACAGGGTGTGTGTCTGTGAGTGACAGTGTGTGTGTCTGTGAGTGACTGTGTGTGTCTGTGAGTGACAGTGTGTGTGTCTGTGAGTGTGTGTCTGTGTCTGTGAGTGACAGTGTGTGTGTGTCTGTGAGTGACAGAGTGTGTGTGTCTGTGAGCGACAGTGTGTGTGAGTGACAGTGTGTGTGTGACAATGTGTGTGTCTGTGAGTGACAGTGTGTGTGAGTGACAAAGTGTGTGCATCTGTGAGTGACAGTGTGTGTGAGTGACAAAGTGTGTACGTCTGTGAGTGACAGTGTGTGTGAGTGACAAAGTGTGTACGTCTGTGAGTGTAAGTGTCAAAGTGTGTGTAAGTGACAAAGTGTGTGTGTCTGTGAGTGACAGTGTGTGTGTCTGTGAGTGATTGTATGAGTGTGTGTGCGAGTGTATGAGTGTGTCTGTCTGTCAAATCAGTGAGAGTATGTTTGTCATTGAATCTGTGTGTGACTATCAGTGTGTCTGTCAATGAGTGTCAATCAGTGTGGGTCTGTCAGTGTCAATGAATGAGTGTGTGTCAGATCAATGAGTCTGTGTCTGTCAGTGACGTCTGTGTGTTTGTCATTGAGAGTGTGACTGTCAGTGTGTACAGAGTGTAGTGGAGCAGAGCGCGGTACAGGAGCTTCTGTTTCCTGTACCTGGCCAGACTGACAGGAGGTGCTCACAGAGAGAGCACTCCCTGTCAGTCCGGCCGGGTACAGAAAACTGAAGCTCCTTTAGGGAATCTGCTCCACTCGGCAATGCAACAATAGAGGTAGGAGGCACACCAGGAAGGGGAGTGTGACCACTAACGGGGTGTGGGGTGCACCAAGGGACAGGGAGGGAATGGGAGAGAAACACCAAGAGACAGGGAAAAGAGGGGGGAGGGGAGAAGAACACTAAGGGACAGGGAAGGGAAGGGACTACTAATGGTCAGGGAGGGGAGAGGGGCTGGTTAAGAGGCACATAGGTGAAGATGTTTTTTTTCGGGGGGGGTGCGGGGGGGCGGAAAAAGGCATCTTCGCCTATGTACCTAAAAATCCAAGCACCGGCCCTGCCCAGCTGGCAGGTGGGGATGGGACCGAGGTCTCTCTACAGGCCCTACAGGGATGCTGGGCAGTCAGCCCAGATCCCCAGCGGCAGTATGTATCCCAGGGAGCTGAAGGTGCTGTACTTCCTCCCCAGCGGCAGTGTGTCCTGCAGGAAGCGGAGACAGTCGGTCTCGCTACCCAGCAGCAGGGCAATATATTAAAAGGGGAGACAGTTGGTCCCCCTCTCCAACAGCAGAGAGTGTTCCAGGGAGAGGAACCGGTTATCACCTCTCCCCAGCAACAGGACAAATTATTGAAAGGGGAGACAGTCGGTCTCCCCCTCCAACAGCAGAGAGAGTGTCAGGGAGAGGAGCTTGTTATCCCCTCTCCCCAGCGGCAGTGTGTACCCCAGGGAGCAGAAGGTGCCGTCCTTCCTCCCCAGCGGCAGTGTGTATCCCAGGAAGCCAAAGGTGTCGTCCTTCCTCCCCAGCGGCAGTGTGTATCCCAGGGAGCTGAAGGTGCAGTCCTTCCTCCCCAGCTGCAGTGTGTATCCCAGGGAGCTGAAGGTGCAGTCCTTCCTCCCCAGCGGCAGTGTGTATCCCAGGGAGCTGAAGGTGCAGTCCTTCCTCCCCAGCGGCAGTGTGTACCCCAGGGAGCTGAAGGTGCCGTCCGTCCTCCCCAGCGGCAGAGTGTCCTGCAGGGAGCAGAGACCGTCAGTCTCGCACCCCAACCACAGGACAAAATAATGAAAGGGGAGACAGCTGGTCCCCCTCTCCACCAGCAGAGAGAGTGTCAGGGAGAGGAGCCTGATACCCCCTCTCCCCAGCGGCAGTTTACAGATCAGAGAGAGGAGCTTGTTACACCCTCTCTCCAGCGTCAGCCTAACCCAGCAAGGGGAGATGTTACACCCCCCAACAGTGCAGATGGGACTGTAGTCTCTGCACTTACAGCACAAGGGGTAGGGACAGTCGGTCCTGTTCCCCAGCCACAGAGCAGTGTATCCAGAGGGGAGACAGTCGGTCTCTCCCTCCCACAACCAGGCTCCCACCAGGCTACTTCCGTGGTAGCACTGGCATCAGGGCAGAGTACCGCTGGTCTCTGCCCACTCAGCAACCCACCAAGGCAGCCTAACAGTTGCCCACACAGTCGTGGTGAGGCACCTGGACATGGACAAAGTTCTCCTCTACCCAGGTGTAGTAACCAGTTATTGTGGGTGGGCTGTACTGCTGTTTCTGTTTTGTGGGTGGGTTGTTGGACTAACCAGGGCACTGACCGGCAGGAGGTCAGATACCCTGTTAGTCTAGTTGGTAAAGGGGAGAAGTGTGGCGAAACCAACCTCGCCACTGTGAACTGGAGAAGCCTGGTTGCTCGCCTGCTTCCTTTGGACTATGGCCCTGCAGGTTAAACCGTTTATTTCCCCTGCAGAAAGGCTTATTTGTGTGATCTGAGTGCCATTCATCTAATAATGTGCACTCAGATCCCAGCTATCTGGGGATATGTGAAATGTCTGTGTGTTATGTGTAAATGTGACTTTATGTATTTTAAAGTGTTTTGTGTCTTTTTGCAACCATGCGCTTAATGGAGTCTTGTGTCTGTCCTGGGAGATAATTGAATTACTCTCCAGGATAGAAGACTCTGAAACTGGTTTGGGCCAGAAAGCCATGCTTCATTTAGTCACAAAGGACTTTCCCTTAACTTTTGAACCCCTGGTCTGATTCGTGCCATTTTTTAATATGTTGTTCCCCTGAATGGATTGATTATGAAAATGTATGTTTTATGTTTGTGACATGTATATTTTAGAAGTTAGAAATATTGTGTAAAAACTGTATTCCTCTGCCGGTGATAATGAGATTACCCATTGTGTTCAGTAATCATATCACAGCCAGAGGGGAGGATTTTGTGTGGGAGTGTCTGGGTGTATTGTATGGATTGATTGGCTGTTTTGATTGGCTGTTTTGTAACGCCCTGTGGGCTGTACTATGTTTGTGGATTGGGAATAAAAGAGACTGTATGTGACAGTACAGGGAGTTCCTGTTTTAACCCTCAAAGTGAAGTGTTGTCTCATTATTGGGGGAAGGATTTATTGTATGCTGTTCCAGTTTGACTGCTAGGAGAGCAAACCTATTCATATGGTTCCTATTCAACTGTCTACAGCATTCATATGCTTGAGAGCATTCATATGCTCCTACGGTTCGGTGGTTGTGGTGTCTGCCAGAGTGCTTGGAGTCCTCAGGAAGCGCTAGGAGCATCCTTTAATGGAGGTACCCAGTCGGGGTGCCAGGCGATCCGTTACAGAAGGGAACAAACAAAGTGTAAATATTTATTGTCTATTTTTATACAGTTCTTTAAAAAGAGTGTTCCATAATTATTATGCAAAAAAGGTTTTGTGAATAGCCATAAGTAAATAAATAAGAACAGTAAGGTCACATCACGAACCCAAAGTTAGTACTTATGTTAGATATTATCTAGACCTGTTATATAGAATATCAAAGTGGAACCAATATGTGCAATAGCTCCAATTGGATAAATAGGTATCATCAAAAAACATAATAATTCAATCAGCACAAAATATTAAACCTTTTTGGTAACAAAGATAAGGAAAAAGTAGGGCACAAAAAGACTTTCAATTATAAATCGTTTTATATCTATAGTTTAAAGACTAACACGTTTGAGAGTTAAAGACAATTGTGAGAGACAATTTTTAAACCATGTGCTCAATGGAGTGATAACGAGCACAGCCATAACAGATTGCAATAATCTGTGAAAATGATCTGTAAGACATAATAATGGAAATTGATTAAAACCTTTTTGTTTTAAAAACAAGAATAATGAAGAGAAACTTTGACTTAAATAAACAGATTGAGGTCATATTCTTGATTGAGTCCCCTAGGTGTAAGGGACTCTAATTCCCTAATCCAAAATGCTTCCCTAAATAATAATCTTTTTAATCTATCCCCTCGTCTAGGACTTTCTTCCATATGTTCAATAATTTGGAATTTGAGTTGAGTTTTATTGTGTTTCGCTTTTACAAAATGTATTGGAATAGATCATTCAAGCATTTTTGTTCTTATCGTGAACTTGTATTTTGAGAATCTATCTTTCATTTGCTGAGTTGTTTGGCCTATGTAAATTAAGGCACAGGGACATTTTAAAATATAAACAACATGTGTAGTATCACATGTGACAAATTGTTTAATTACATGTTGGGGATAAGCAAATGTCAAGCCTTTTATCATGGAGTTGCAACAGATACAATTATGGCATGGAAAACTACCGTTCCTTTTAGAATTTGATTTTGATGGAGAAGACAATTCAGCCTTTACCAACCTGTCCCTCAAAGAGGGAGTACGTTTATGGACCATCAGGGGTTTATTTTTAAATTCAACAATATTTGGGTGACACTGCGATAACATATGCCAATGTCTGTCTACAGTACGATTTATATCAGGAGATAGTGTACTATATCTGGATATAATCTTAATTCTATCCTCTATTTTAACTTGCTTAGATAGATTTACATCATATTTCTCCTCCCTATAGTTAACATGTTCCAGTTGGGTTTGTAAGATGGATAACGGTATCCTCTCTCACAAAATCTCTTAGTCATAGATTTCAACTGTTGGTCTACCAATTCTGTTTTAGAGACTAACCTTTTAACCCTCATAAATTGACTATTTCTTCCGGGAAGGTACCTCTATTATATTTAGTTTATAATTTGACAACTTGTTGTATTCACTTATAGCTCTCATCAAAGGGGGTAGCGAGTTCACAGGGTCTGTTATTGATAACAAAATATCATCAGCATAAAGGCTAATTTTAAATTCTTCATCAGTTAACTTATATCCCTTAATCTCTGCATTTTTCCTGATATTTTCCACTAAAGGTTCTATTGATAATATGTATAATAAAAGGGATAATGGGCACCCCTGTCTCACCCCATTATTTATTAGTACCCAGTCTGAGCAAACACCTGGTCCAACTATCCTAGCTAAGGGATTTTTATACAATGCTCTAATAGCATCTAGCATCCAGCCTTTCATATTGTATGCTTCTAACGTTAACTCCAAAAACTTCCAATTGAGTCTATCAAATGCTTTTTCTGCATCAACTGCGATCAGTAGTAATGGTATATGTTTCCTTTTTGCATTATCCATTATATCAATAATCCGTCGAGTATTAGACCCAGCCCATCTACCCGGTATAACACAGATTTGATCTTTATGAATCAGTTTAATAATTATTGCTTTACTCCGTGCAGATAGAATGGAAGAAAATATTTTAATGTCCGTATTGATTAAAGAAATGGGTCGATAACTAGAAACTAATGTAGGGTTTTTTCCCTGTTTTAAAATTGGGAGAACATTTGCTCTAAGCATTTCTTCCGGCAAGGTACCTCTATAAACTGCATCATTAAAAGTAAGGGCCAAATGTTTGCTCAGAAAGGACTTATACATATGAAAAAACAAGTTGGTAAATCCATCAGGTCGTGGTGTTTTCCCTTTTTGGAGTTTGGATATAGCTAAATCTACTTCTGACTCAAGTATTGGACTGTCTAGAGCGGTTATCTGCGTTTGATCAATTTTTCTAACTAATGTTTGATTCTATCTATATCCATCTCTACAGTTTGATTGTATAGCTCCCCGTAATATTCCTTGAAACAGTTTCCTATTCCTCTTGGGCTTATACACGTCTTTTGATTATATACGATTTTTGTTATACGTGAATTAGCCTACTGTTTCCTCAGCTTATTAGTTAGCATCTTATCTATCTTATTGCCCCTAAAATAAGATTTGAGTTTTAGTTTATTGATATTTTTTGCTCTATATCTTTTTGGGTGTCTCTGATTTTACTTGTTCTCTTGGGCGTGGGATCTAGCTTATTCTCTGTCGTTAATTTATATAGCAAGATATATAACTCTCCTAATTGTTTTTCTTTTCTTTTTTCTTCGTAATTTATTTTAATTAGATGACCCCTTATCTTCGTATTTTTGGTTTATGTCTACTAATTTGTAATAAATAGTTATTTAATTTCCAGGTTGTATTTTTTTTTCCAATTGACTGTTTTCAATTTCGAACACATAGAGGCTGTGATCTGACCAGATATTCTCAATTATACTGATTCTAGACAATTTTTCAATTAAATTCAAATTTCCCCAGACCATATTAATTCTTGAGTGTGTGCAATGTACTCTTGATAGATGAGTATAGTCTCTCATCTCAGGATTTTGTACCCGCCATGCATCATATAAATCAAAATTCTTTATGGTATTAGTTAGCGCATAGGCAGACTTTATTATTTTTTTTGTCCATGAGCCCACTCTTCATTAGTTTTTTTTCTTTTTGTGGGTCAAGGACACAATTAAAATCTCCCGCTATCAGGAAGATCCCTGTTTTTATTGTTTCTGCTTTATTTAGTATTTTCTTTAGTAATGGTACTGGGGCAGAATTAGGAAGATATAAATTAACAATGGTGAATTTCACATCATTTATCATACAAAACAAGATCATAAATCTTCCCTTCGGGGCTAATTCTTGATATATCCACTCCTATTTAATTTGATTCGAAATTATGATTGCTACCCCTCTCTTATTTTTCAATTGCATTGATGCATATATGATAATAAGGTATCTTCTCCCTCCCCGAGTTTCTTTTTTTTCGTCCTGGCGCCAATGTGTTTCCTGTATCAAGCATACATCCACTTTTTCTTTTATCAAATGGTTATGAACTAGGGATCTCTTATTCATTGTATTCAGCTCCTGAGCATTAATTGATAGAAACCTAACCATAATCGTTATGTCTCCATAAAAGAACTCCCTCCTTCTTTCTCAGGCTCTGCAGACAAAAACCACTACGAACAAACACCAATTTCCCCTTCAGGTAAACCTTGACTAAACCCCAAAACGTCTGACTACTAGGGCATAAATCCACCCTAGAGGGGATACTTTGCCTTGAAGGCACCCTGCCAATTCGAGGCATATGTCCAACTAGACATCAAGTAGAGCTCTCTGGCTGGCATCGGGTAATAGGAGCAAAAAAAAAAAAAACTCCCCTGAATGTATAAATGTTTAACAAGAATGGTGAACAGTACATAGACTTGTTTAATCTACTTATTACTATGGGTCATATTAAATGTCTCATGTTTATTATTACCTCTAACTGTATAGTCTTAATAAAAACCTCTA
>OW240924.1:1808995-1825392 GCA_933207985.1 Pelobates cultripes | reverse complement strand
GAAAAGGCTCCGCAGAAGTGCTCCGCATTGTTCTGCTACCAGGATACCATTTGGAACACTTGTCGTACCTATGGCAGTCTGGGATGGTGGAAATATGACGAGCAGTTCTGTCAACAGTTGGCGGGGGGGTCCTCCTCCTCACCAGCCTCGCATCGGAGGCCGGGCTGTTGTTGAAATTCAACAACAGTCACTGCAAATGGGGGGCATCTTGCTGTTTCCAGCACGAATGTTCCACTTGGGGATTTGGGGTCAGAGGGCGATGGCGCCAGTGGTCATGAGCGCGATGCGCCCTTGGCTCTCCAGTTTATAGAAATCGTTGGGTGGCTGGCATCCTACTGGATGGGTTGAGCATGGATTTGGACAAATACCATCTGATTCACCATTTTTCGTACCCCCGGGGGGGCTTTGGTGAATGACGACATCTCTTGGGAACTCTGATGGGTATCTTATGCATCCTTTGACGTGGCGGTTGATATGGTCAGGGCCATGGGCCCTGGGGCCTTGTTGGGCCAGGGCTGATGTGGATTCGGCCTTCCGTCTACTGCCAGTGCACCCGGGATGTCACCATCTTCTGGGCTGTGTTTTTTTTTGTAGGCATTGTGACCGAGGCGCTCCTTTCCCCTTAATTTGTCCTGAGTTGGAATTTGACACACACAGTCTTTCAGGCTTTAAGTTACTTCACCGCTGGATATATAGGAAGGCGAAGCTGACATATGCTTTTATTGAGGTTCCAAAATAAATGCACAGTAAAGTATAAAGGTAACAAAAATATATCAAACAAAAGCCTTGCTCTTCTGAGCACTAACTAAACAAAATAATCAGCTAACTGGGTTGGATGGCTTGTCCATTTCCCAACATAAGCATAAACATAAACATAAACAGCCTTACTGCTTCAGGGTTTTCAGCTCTCTGTTTCCACTCACAGAAACCAAACACAATCTCTCTTCTTCCTTGGGGAGTACTTAATAGCACTGGTAATTGACAATCCTTTTCAGGTGAGTTAGATTAGGATTCAAACTCCAGAACTGGACTTCTCACCAAGCAACTTCCAAAATGTGGAGTGGAGCACTGGCCCACCCTACTCTCCAGGTGCTCCACCCCAGGGCCCAAATATACACATATTTAAAGTGCAACATTCATTAGAACATAACACATTTCCCTGGGGCTAATTACACAAAGTAAGAACCTTGCAAAATCTGGGGAGGTATATAGGTTCCTTCCAACACAATTCCTTGCTTTCTGTCACACATCCTCCCCCCCAGCTCAGACCTATAGGGTCGAGCGACCATGGACATTAGAGAGTGCATCCGCGAAAGACCATCTGCATTACCCTGTTTACTCCCAGCCCTATGCTCAATGGAGAAATTATAGGGTTGCAAGCTAAGGAACCAGCGGGTTACTCTACTATTTTTCTCCCTGTTTTGGCTCATCCAAGTAAGGGGTGCATGGTCTGTCACTAGTCTGAATTTTCATCCCAAGAGATAGTACTTAAGTGTGTCTACCGCCCACTTTATAGCCAGACACTCCTTCTCAACAATGGAATAGTTTCTTTCCTGGGGATTAAGCTTCCTGCTTAAATATAATATGGGGTGCTCCTCACCCTGAATTTCTTGAGAGAGAACAGCACCTAGTCCTACATCAGATGCATCGGTCTGTAAAATAAATTCTTTAGAAAAATCAGGTGTTACAACACTGGTTGGGCACAAATGGCTTCTTTAAGCTTTCTGAATGCTTGTTCCGTCTCTGGGGACCATTTTACCACTACTGGAGCATTAGCTTTAGTAAGGTCAGTTAATGGGCTTCCAATTGTAGCAAAATTGGATATAAATCTCCTGTAATAGCCAATGAGGCCAAGAAATGTTCTCACCTGTTTCTTAGTCAGTGGTCTCGGCCAATTTCGTATGGCTTCAATTTTAGCAACTTGGGGTTTCACTAGTCCCCTACCAATAGAGTAGCCCAAATATTTTGCTTCCTCTAGGCCAATCGTACACTTACTAGGGTTAGCAGTTAAGCCAGCATTTTGTATTGAGTTAAGGACAGCCTGTACTTTTGGAAGGTGAGATTCCCAGTCCTCACTGTGTACTACAACATCATCCAAGTATGCAGCTGCATAGCGCACATGCGGCTTTAGTATTCTGTCCATCATTCTTTGGAATGTGGCAGGGGCACCATGCAAGCCGAAAGGCAAAACTCTGTACTGAAATAGGCCGTCAGGAGTAGAAAATGCTGTCTTTTCTTTTGCTCGCTCTGTGAGTGGTACTTGCCAATAACCTTTGGTTAAATCTAGTGTAGTGAGGTACCGAGCTCTCCCAAGTCGTTCTACTAGCTCATCAACTCTAGGCATGGGGTATGCATCAAACTTAGAAATAGCATTCAGTTTGCGATAATCATTACAAAACCGTACTGTATTATCAGCACAATTGGACTGCTCCAGTCACTTTGTGACTCCTCAATGACTCCAAGATCTAACATTTTCTTAACCTCTGCTCTGATAGCTTTTCTACGAGCCTCGGGTATTCTGTATGGTTTGAGATTGACCTTTTTCCTGGTTCTGTTAAAATGTCATGTTTAATCAAGCTAGTCCTTCCTGGGACTGGGGAGAATACCTCTTTATTTAATCTAATAAACTCCTTAACTTCCCTTGTCTGGTGTATTGACAGGGTCTCTGAGATATTTACTTCGGGGTCAATATTACACTTATCAGGGAAGGTTGAAGCCTCTATGGTAACCAGAATTTCCCTTTCTTTCCATGGTTTTAGCAAATTGACATGGTATATTTGCACTTCCTTTCTTCTACCTGGTTGCCTTACTTTATAATTTACCTCTCCCACTCTTGCAATAATCTCATATGGCCCATGCCAAGTTGCCAGGAATTTGTTCTCTACTGTGGGAACCAAGACTAGTACTCTGTCTCCTGGTTGAAATACTTGAATTCTAGCATCCTTATTATAGCTATTCTGCTGATTTTGTTGAGCCTTTTGCATGTGTTCTCTGACTATTGGCATAATGGCTTCAATACGTTCCTGCATCTGAGTTATGTGTTCTATTACACTGCGATGTGGGTTTGCTTCTTGTTCCCAAGTTTCCTTTGCTATGTCAAGTAATCTCCTGGGGTGTCTGCCATATAATAATTCAAAAGGTGAGAAACCCGTGGAAGCTTGGGGTACTTCTCTAATGGCAAACATTAAATAGGGCAATAGAAAGTCCCAGTTTTTCCCATCTTTATCAATTACTTTGCGCAGCATAGCCTTTAAGGTTTTATTAAATCGCTCAACCAAACCATCGGTTTGTGGGTGATAAACAGAGGTTGTGAGGTGTCTAATGTGAAGGAGCTTGCAGAGTTCCTTTGTAACCTTGGACATGAATGGAGTACCCTGATCTGATAGGATCTCCTTGGGAATCCCAACCCGGCTAAACATCATTAACTCTTTAGCAATGGACTTTGCTGAGGTTGTGCGCATAGGTATTGCCTCAGGGTAACGGGTAGCATAGTCTAGTACTACTAATATATACTGATGCCCCCTACTGGATTTCACCAGAGGACCCACAAAATCCATAGCAATATGTTCAAAAGGCACTTCAACAATAGGCAAGGGTACTAAAGGGCTACGGTAAGCCGTAAAGGGCGCAGTGACCTGACATTCAGGGCATGACGAACAGTAGTTTTTGATAGCTGCAATTACTCCAGGCCAGTAAAATCTCCTCAAAACACGCTCTCTTGTTTTGTCAACCCCTAGGTGACCCCCCAAAACATGGCTATGTGCAAGGTTTAACACAGTGCGCCAATAGGCTTGTGGTACTAACAGCTGCTTTGTAATAACGGACTCTTTTTTCTCAACTCTGTAGAACAGATCATTATCCACTTCAAAATAAGGGTAAGTAAGAGAATTCCCTGGATTGACAGGGGATCCATTCCTTATAGAAATATTATTCCTGGCTACCAATAATGTTGGGTCAGACCACTGTGCACTTCTGAAGTTACCAGGCCTAACCTCTAAATCAACTAACTCTATATCTGGTTCAGAGCTTCTAGAAGGTCCCGCATTAGTTTGTTCTGGGCTTTCACCAACTAATGTTTTTATAGGGGAGTGCTGCATACTGTTAGGCTCATCATCATGATCTCTCTCATCTGCCAGAGTATCTGCAAAAGGAAATTCATCATTCTGTTCACCTGATGGGTTTTCAAAACATGCCCATAGGTCTAGAAAATGGGGAAAATCCCTTCCAATAATCATCTCATGTGCCAGTTTTGGTACCAGCCCCACTCTGCAGTTTACAGTACCACACTGGGTTTTAACAAGTATATCTGCAGTAGGGTAGTTATGTATATCCCCGTGTACACAAGCAATATCAACTTTTCCAGAGTAAACAATATGAGTATCCTGTAATAAGGATTGGTCTAGAAGGGTAACCATACTCCCTGAATCTAGCAATGCCTGTATATTTTTTCCCTCCACATTCACGGTACACCCAGGGTGACTATTCAAATAACCATTTTTTTCCACAGAACATACAACCTGCGAATAGAGTGCAATTCCTTCCCAATTATTACCAAAATTACACTCCATTGGTTCAACATTTTCAGGACAGTCTTTTGCAATATGTCCAAAGTTTCTGCATTTAAAGCATTTTATACCATAATTAGTACTTTTTGATTCATTTGTAGGCTCTTCCCACCTCCCAAAGTCTTTTTCTCTTTTAACATTGTCTCTTGGGTAATAAGACCCTGTTCTCTCATCAAAAGACCCCCTTTTCCCTGGAACAGTCTTACCAGATTTGCTGGGGTTGTAGGTTTTCGGATTCTTGGGTCTCTCTTGGCCAGGAGGTTGAAGCAGTTCTCCCGCTGCTATATACCGTTCAACCAATTCAACCAATCAAGCAATGCAAGATCCAACAAGACACGATGGCCACAAAAAGTTTCAAGCGGTGTAAAAAATGTGTTGCGTGTACTAATAATCCTTCTCTGGATTTTGAAATGACTAAATTCACATCTATGGATGGCACGAAGGAATATGATATTAAGACCAACATGAATTGTGATTCAAAAGGAGTTATCTATCTCATCACATGTCCATGTTCTAAACAGTATGTAGGACGTACAAAAAGGGCATTGAAGACGAGGATGGCGGAACACATAAGGAACATTAGAAAGGGTCTCCAAACCCATAATTTGTCAAGACATTTCCAAGACTTTCACGGAGGAGACCCCACAGGACTAAGATTCCTACCGATTGAAAAGGTAGATGTCAATTGGAGAGGGGGCAATATAGATAAGAATCTGGACCAAACAGAAGCTAGGTGGATATTCCACCTAGAGACTTTGGCCCCTAAGGGTCTTAATTTGGATTTTGAACTCAATGCATTCTTATAAAGTTTACCTTTTTTTTTTTTTTTCATAACCCAGTTTTTTATACATACACAAGCACATTTTCACACTGCGCACTTTATATTGAGTAATATTATCCATCACTTTTTAATTCCTTGCACTAAGTTCTTCTACTCAGTATATAGTCGCAATTCACATTTTAGGATATTTTATCCAACCATTATCTACCTCAGTAGAGACACTATATATGTAGTATAATATTACTGCATTCACATTTTTCTCTTTTTTCACATATTCTCTCTATAATTCTAATCAGATATTTCATTATGATAATGAAACTGTAAAATCCCAATCTGGTTATTTCACTGGGATACTGACACTACTTGCATTGGCAATATAAGTTCAGGTATAGCTTCTATTTGAATCTATTCTTCTTAGTATGCACTAATCACTACCGATATCATTTACATTTATAAAATGACTTTGTGCACAGTTTCTATTCTAATGCTTTTATGATCCTCAAACATTTTATTAATCACTTATGATACCATTTGGGTTTGTAATGTAACTTGGGGCACAGCCTCTACTTCAAATTCTCCATGACCTTTTTATAATATATCCATTTTCCCACAGATCGTTTTCTAAGCACATATCCATTTCATTTTGGATTTATTTATTTTTTATTTTTTTATTACTTTTTTTATTACTTTTTATTATAATCAATTCTATAACTGCCAATAAGCTTACTAACTTCTAATTAATTATGATATAGTAATTCTGATTTGCACATACAATACTGTATTTGTGTATGTATCATTCTAATAAGTATCAAACCACTGTATTTCACTCTATTATATTATTTTATTGTATTTTCAATTTACAATTTGTTCCTAATTTACAATTTGTTTTTATAACCACTCTATGTATATATAATGAGATTTACATGTTTAGTTAACCAATAATACACGCAGCCCATCAGCTCTGTATATAAGACAGACATCCAAATCCAGCTGCAGCATATCTCTGAAGAAGTGGGGCTGACACCCACGAAACGCGTTAGACCAGCAGTGTTAGTGAGCAGGATACGACGGAGCAGCCAGACGCCAGCAGCAGCATCTCTTTCCTTCCCCCATACGGCATCTAAGACCTGGGGACAGACGGACTGCCGACCATCCGAGAACCAGAGTGAGGTTTGGCACGCACGCCAACCTCCCCAGCAGCCGGCAAGTAATTTCTCTTCATTTTGATACAATAGTATCCACTGTAATCCTTAACAGTTACAGTGTGGATGAAGCTATTTGTGCGAGATCTGCAGTGGCTAAAGACTAGCTAATCGTTCCTGGCTCCCATTTTTTGTATTTATATTTTTATTCCAAATTTGGACTATTCTTTTATGTTTTTTATATGATGAATAAATTTCTATATTATTTTTTAAATACATTCTGTTAATAGTGGTTTTTTACTTTCACTTGTAGTTTTTTGCCTAATTCTCAAGTGATTATAACTAATACAGTTAATATGGAGTTTTCTATGTCTCCTTATTAAAATATAATACTGTTCTTTGCACGGACTACTTAAAGCAATATACACACTATTTTAAACAGTGTGTGAATTTTACGCATAACAGGTAACCAGGTTTTATATGGTTATTTTGTATTCAGCAATAACTTTGTATTAAGCAGATCATTCGGTGTGTACCAAACAGATTCTGCCTATAGCAGATTTAAAGGTATACACACCATACATTCTGGCATAGTTACCATCCAGCATTTTAAATATTTTATCCTATCACACCAACGAAGTCATATACTAAGTGAATTTGCTCCTGAACACATCACCTTTGAAGGTATCCCTGTTTTCAACCAATTGGTCAGCTGTTTGGGGATTGCTCTGGCTGACCCATCGACGAAGCCCAATAGGTAAGCCTCTTAGGAATCTTTCCATCACCAGTTGCTCCACAATGCGGCTGGGTGAGTTGATCTCTGGCTGCAACCATTTTCTGGCAAGGTGTATCAAGTCAAACATCTGGGAACGAATCGCTTTATCCAGGCTGTAAGTCCATGAATGAAATCTCTGGGCACGGACGGCTGTTGTCACCCCCAGGCGTGCCAGTATTTCTGCTTTCAGCTTCTTGTAGTCACTGGCTTCCGCTGGTTCCAGATCATAGTATGCTTTCTGGGATTCACCAGTAAGAAACGGTGCTAGCAGACTTGCCCATTCCGCTTCAGGCCAACCTTCTCGCTCAGCGGTTCGCTCAAATGCCATCAGATAGGCCTCTACATCATCTGTGGATACCATCTTTTGCAAGTAGTGACTCACTCTGATCACCTTTGGACCTTGGGGTAAGTCTGTGGCATCCCTGGCCAGCCTTTGTAATAGACTCTGGATCTCCTGCTGTATGACACATATGGCACGCTGCTGCTCCTCTCTGAGCACTTGATGCGCTGCTGCCTGTGTTGCTTCAACTTGCTTGAATAAAGCATCTGTATTTTCCTTTTGAGCCAGTACAAGCTGCTGCAGTAGTGAAATGCTCTCTTGCTGTATTGCATTAGTCTCTGCAGACCTCCTGTTTGTCTCTTGCTGTACAGCAGTGGACTGGAGCAAAGCTTTCATGACATCCTCCATTTTCTCAGCAGTCTCTTTCTCCCTACTTACAGACTTTGCCGTGTGCTGCCTGCATTCTCCACCATATGTGACAAAAGTACTCCTTTCCCTTGGTACCTTGTCCTGGGATTGGGGTGTTACACACAGTCTTTTCAGGCTTTAGAGACACTTCACACGCTGGATGAGGTAAACTGACTTGCTCTTTTATTGAGGTTCCAAAATAAATGCACAGTAAGGTATAAAGGTAACAAAAATATATCAAACAAAAGCCTTGCTCTTCTGAGCACTAACTAAACAAAATAATCAGCTAACTGGGTTGGATGGCTTGTCCATTTCCCAACATAAACATAAACATAAACAGCCTTACTGCTTCAGGGTTTTCAGCTCTCTGTTTCCACTCACAGAAACCAAACACAATCTCCCTTCTTCCTTGGCAGGGGAGTACTTAATAGCACTGGTAATTGACAATCCTTTTCAGGTGAGTTAGATTAGGATTCAAACTCCAGAACTGGACTTCTCACCAAGCAACTTCCAAAATGTGGAGTGGAGCACTGGCCCACCCTACTCTCCAGGTGCTCCACCCCAGGGCCCAAATATACACATATTTAAAGTGCAACATTCATTAGAACATAACACATTTCCCTGGGGCTAATTACACAAAGTAAGAACCTTGCAAAATCTGGGGAGGTATATAGGTTCCTTCCAGCACAATTCCTTGCTTTCTGTCACAGCATGTATTACGTAGATATGTGCCTCCCTATGGGTAGTTCCATATCCTGTTGTTACTTTGCATGCTTCAGCACGTTCTTGGACTGGGTGGTGAGGGAGGAGGCTGGTATAGTTTCCTTGCTACACTACCTCGATCATTTCATTTGTGTGGGTCCTGCCGGTTCGACAGCCTGTTCGCTGCTGCGACGGGTTCTGGGTGAGGTGTTCCATTAGTTTGGGATCCCATTGGCACACGGCAAGACGGTGGGCCCGGTCACTTTCTCAGCTTTCTGGGCATTGAGATTGACTCTTTGGCGTGGGACTGCCGCTGGCCTTTGAATAAGATTCAAGGCTGGCAGCGCGAAGGGGCCTTGGCCATGGGGCGGCGCGATATTCAGCTGCGCTGCCTGCAGTCGCTCCTGGGTGAGCTTAATTTTGCCTGTCGGATCATGCCTGTTGGGCGGGTCTTTAACCAGCGTCTGGCTACGGCGACAGCCGTGGTCTCCGGGCCTCGCCATTTCATTCGGCTCACTCGGCTGCTGCGGGAGATTTTGGGAGTCCTTCTTAGCTGCATATCATGGCCGGTCCTGCTGGCAAAGGCCGGAGATTTATAATGCCGACCTCCGCCTATTTACGGACGCAGCTGGCGCGGTGGGGTTTGGGGCCATTTTGGGCTCTAATTGGTGTCCTCTCATTTGGCTGGACAGTTGGCATGTCTCTGGGCTCACAAAGAATCTGGGCTTTTTGGAGTGTTTCCCCATTTTAGTGGTGGGGGAGGTCTGGCAGTCACGTTTCAGGATCTAAGGGTAGTGTTTCACTGCGACAATTTGGGGGTTGTTCAAGCCATTACTCGGCTGACAGCCTCCTTCCCTCGCTTGCTTAAGGGGCAATCGCCTCGCAGGCGGATCTGGAGGGGACGCCTTGCTCTGCGGACAGTCTGGCAGAGTGACTGAATGGGTCCGTGGATCGGTTTCCACGGCCACCTGGACGCTATGTTCCTGGGGGCCGTGCATGTTGGGGTTTTGGTGATTCCTATTAGGCCATGCGGTGGTGGGGTATTGTTTGCCGCCAGTCGGCGCCCTGCAGATCATATCACTATAAGTGTTTGACAATCCAGGTCGAATGTTGTTTCGGGAAGGGTATGGCGGTTCGGCTGTTGCACTTTTCCTTTGTAGAGAACTGTGAGCTACGCCCAGTATGCACGGGCCCTCTTTTGAGTTATGAGGATGTGATTTATTTTTATTTTTCTTTCCCATTCACAATTTTTGTGTCTTTCGCTCAAGTCTGATGGTTCTGGGGACAGTCAGCAAAGAATCTTGTGTCATTCCTTTCGGTTTAGCGCTGCCTTGGAGGCTTTTAGAATGGGTATGTCAGCGCACGTGGTGCAAAGAACCGGGAGGGGGTATGGTGAGATGTCTCGGTGAAGTAATGCTGGTTTCGTGGAATTTGTTCAATCCTTGGGGGGGTTCGGGTTCAATTCTCAGCGGCGGTGGCTCATCTATTCATTCCTTTGAGGTAAATAAATGAGTACCAGTTCCTTGGGTACAAGTAACAATTCCCAGGGTGCACTTGGAAAACAGATAATATATGGATGTCCTTTTCCTTGTTATACTCCCAGGTGAGATGCGGGTGTCCGTCTGGGAGGTGAGCTTTTGGGTTGTGTGCCTTCTGAAGCGGAGGTTTGTTGGTTTGGTGTCGGAGGTATGAAATGTGTTCAGCTCCTCCCGGAGCAGGTTCAGCTGTCCCACCTATCCCTAATGTTCGGGTTATCCACCTGGCAGGCATTGAGCTTGGGACGATACCAAGCTGTTTTTTTGGCGTCTGCCCCTAAGAGGGTATTGGTGCGTGTTTTAGTTCTTTTGTGATGAGTGGTGTTGGGTTCACTGTGTGTTAAGTTATATATGTTAAGTTATGGTTATTTATGTTTAACGTTTTGGTTTCAGAAAAGAAGAGAGATTATGATTATAGAGATTATTATAAGTTCTGTATGTGTTATACAGGACTTGTCGTATGTTATAACAAAGCAGTTCTAAAAAATAAAATAAATAAAAAGAAAACGATAAAAAAAAAAAAAAAAAATAAGAAAGAATCAATAAATAACCCAGATTGGTCGGAGGTCAATTCCCGTATCTTTTGGCAGTGGGCCCATAATCAGTGCATGGTACGCTGCCTTATGAAGCAAAATTGGAGGGCCTTTCGAGGTGTTTGAAGGTAAGGGGATTTTGGTTTACCACAGGGTGTTGTCGCGCATGTGGCAGCTACTGTGTTTCTGGGTGATGAAGGTCCGGCTAGACCTTTTTTCGTCTTGCCATGCAGAAAGTGGTGGAACAGGCCTGGTTGGTTTTGGTGGGGCTCCCCGCTGATTTTAGGTTTAAAACTGCGGGGTTTGTGGCGGGGAGCGTGTCCTTGCCAACAGGGTTGGGGAGCAGATGGAATGTCAGGAGATGGACATGGTGGGTCTCAACCTCCCCTGCTCTGTAAGGTAAACTTTTAAGTTACCAAATAGGATGTGCCCACCGAGCAAAAAGCCGGCTGGTGGTAGAGCATTTAAGATGATGGGAATTTTTGGTTTGGACGAGGGGGGAGGTGAGACACCAGTGGGTAAAGTTTTGGTGCATAGGCACCTGGTTAAGTTCGTTGGCAAGGACGGTTATTTAAGTTGGAGGCTGTAGGGCAATAAGTGTAATTTATATGTTAATTTATATGTTAATTATGGTATGTATATATATTTATCTGTTTATTTATATTTGAATTAAAGAAAAAGAATAAAGTTCGGATGAGTCCTACAGTTTTAAGTTTAATAAATGCTGTGGCCTGTTTCATCCAATATTCGTTGTTTGTCATTATTGGGGGGAGAATTGGGGTAGTCTCCTTACTCTTAGTCACACCACATTCCCCGCTACGTACATACATGCTTGCATGCGTGTGCCTGCTAGTGAGTGAGCTTGTGTTTTTATGTCATTGAGCTGATGTATATCAGTAAGATTGTTTGTCTATGAGGCTGTGTATCAATGAGCTTGTGTGTGTCATTGAAATGTCAGTGAAATTGCCTGTGTCTGCATGTGAGTATGCTTACTGTATAATTAAACGTTTTACCTTGAAAGGACCAATATTTTATATTAGAAAAAGCTATATATATATATATATTACTCAATCATCTGTCCTGGCAAGACATAGCCTTACATATTACACGCGACAATATATGGCGCAGTGACTTATGGGGCTGGCACACATTTTTTTTCCAGGGCTGCTTTGTATCCCCAGTCCGGCCCTGACCACCTTTGACTTCTAATAGCCGCACCTGTGAATACATAGCTTGGGTATTGGGAGGAGATTGGAAACACTTCTTGATAATGGTAGAAAAAGGCCATTTGCATATTTTAATCATTAAGTATATTATTATCAAACTCACAATTATTACAGTAATTGCAACCAGGACCTTACATCCTATATCTCTTAACCATTTCCCTATTCCAAAGGTCCAGTCACACCCAGTCATATCCACACCCAGTTGCTCACAACATGGGAATCCATCCTTGTCACACTCAACATACATCAACAACACATAGTACATCCCTCCCTGGGCCAGCTAACACCTCCTCCCTCTCTGGCTAACTCTACAAAAATAAAAATAACAAAATAGTTCAATAGTTCAGAATTGTTCAGAAAAAAATAGAATACGTCTTTCAAGGAGTACTGATAAGTAATCAGTTGGACACCATACATTTTGTTCCATAAAATAGCTAAAGGTAGCCATATGGCTGACAACAAGACAATGTCCGCTTCCACATAGTTCTTAATTCTTCTTTTGTTTGCTGGATGTTCACCACAATGCTCTGTGCAACACCCCAATTGTTGAAAGGGTAATACAGAACCAGTGGCATTAGATAGCACTGCACCTTCAGGACTTTCCAGGTTCTTGCGTACAAAGGTTATGTCCTTATAAGTAAGTATCTCAGTTTCTTTGGTAGTGCAAAGTCAGCCAGAGAGAGAGATCGGTGCGCAATCCTAAGAATCAGGTAGCACAAACACTCCAGGTCTGTCTCTACAATTATACAAACACAAGGATCAATATGACATGAACTTCTAAAAGGATATATTTATTATTATCAATGTATCAATTACCTAGGCTAAACGCCAGATTAGAGACTAAAATTAAATCCTTAACTGGTGTAACATGTACTTCTCTCAGCTTTGCTTATATTTCATGCAATTTGTCTTCTATGAAATTTTACATAATTTCCCTTTGGAATTCCTTTGTACAGACAAGAGAAACACTCTATATAAATACTTGATTGGACAGGATGGTTACTAAAACACTTTCTCAAGCAAGTGACTAACTGATAAAATCTATATATATAATCTTAACATATACATATGAGAATAATTCCCAATAAAACTCTGTTCCTAAATTTAAACCTTGATTTGATAATCCCAATGAATTACTTTAATAATCCCAAATAATTCAATACTCTTGGATTAACACCCAAAACAATAGCAAACAATAAACTGAATGAATTTATTTTAGATCTATTTCTACAACCGGGCATTCAATTAACATATCCCCCAAATGCTTTAGAACGTTGTCACGGAGTAATGAAACCATCTCCCGTAGCGGAAAGCTCACCAAAGATGGTTTTATCTGTTGTACATCATATAAAGTGAAAGCAGCAAGAGTGATCGGACTCAAGGAAACATATAATAACATCTCAATTTTTCCTGATCTTTCATATTATACCAGGATGAAAAGAAAGCCATTCTCAACATATAAGAAAATCTCACGACAAAGGAATATTCGTTATGCCTGGAGATACCCATGTAAAATTATTGTCTCTTATGAGGCGAGGACACATGCATTCTCGGATACACTAGCTCTATCTAAGTGGTTCAAGGAACTGAATTTTGAATTGAGTTAAGAGGAACCAAGGAAAGTGAAAAAAAAATATGAAGAGAGAAAGAAGAAGATATAAAGAACATAAGAACACAGGATGGGTTTTTGTTCCTCCCCTCTAAGTATCATAATTATTGAAAGAGGGATATTTCATGTAATTATGCATGTTGACAAATTAATATAAGTGATTACTTGGAAATATCTTATTAGTAAATTAGAGTTAAAATATTAGTATAATTGTATAACTCACAAAAAAAAATATAGATTTAAAAAACAAATATAAGGAGAAATTAAAGAATTACAGATAATGATTGTGACAGACCCATCCGTATGAACCAAGATTGCTGTGTTCGTCTGTTTTGCCGTTTGCATGAATTTAGCAGTTCGTATGCCTTGTTTAAGTGAATGTACTTTTCTGCCGAACGGAACTGTCGAACGGACGGCCACCCAGAAGAGAAGGTGTTTCTTATGCAAGCAGCTAGGGCACAAGCGACCGGAGTGCCCGATGAACAGTGCCAACCAGACCCAGTCTTGGAGGAGACCAGCTGGCGGCAATCCACGACCACCTCTCCCGGCTGCTCACTGTGTAGAGGAAGAGGAATGCTGGGGCATCCTGCATGAGGCAGACCCTGTTCAAGCTGCCCACCGGGATAATAGACAGCACCACCGGCAATGTGTTAAGGTCAACGGGAAGGAGGTCAGTGGTCTACGGGATACCGGTGCAACCATGACATTGCTTCAGAAACACCTGGTGTCCGAGGCCCAACATACTGGAGACACGGTCGCAGTGCGAGTAGCCGGTGGTGCCGTGTTTCGTCTACCTGTTGCCCGGGTACATTTGGATTGGGGAGTGGGCGCTAGACATGTAAATGTGGGGGTCATGAAGGATTTACCAGCAGATGTCCTCCTTGGCAATGACTTGGCGCCCCTTGTTTCAGCCTTCGCTCCTATGGGTCCCGCTGAAGTGGACGCTGTCACGACTCGTGCCCAGACCCGTGCCGCCGAGACCGGTCCACCTGCTGCTGAGACCCAGGTAAGACTCTCTACCCCGACTTGTACCTTAGACCAGGCCCCTTTAGGCTGGGATACCCCCGAGATGTACGGGAAGGAAACTAGGGAAGACCCGACTTTAGCGAAGTACAGAGCCAGGGCCGATTCTGGGGGAAAGGGGGTAGATGGGGAGCATTACGAGTGGGTGGGGGATAGGCTGTACAGGATCCCTAAACCGTCCCAGAGACCGAGTACCTCTCCGCAGAATCGACAGCTAGTTGTGCCTGCAAAATACCGGCAAGAGATTCTGCAGATTGGGCATGATGTGCCGTTAGCGGGCCATCTAGGCTCCCGCCGCACAGCTCATAGAATCACCCAAAACTTTTTCTGGCCCAATTTTAACCGAAATGTGCGGGTTTATTGTAGCACGTGTGACACATGTCAACGGGTAGGTAAACGGGGGGATCACCCAAAGGCTAGGCTTCAGTCAATGCCTATCATTGGAGAACCCTTTTCCCACATAGCCGTTGACATTGTGGGTCCACTGGCCAGGGCTAGTCCATCCGATAAGAAATATATTCTCACCGTGGTGGACTATGCCACACGTTATCCAGAGGCAGTAGCGCTGTCTAATATAGAGGCAGAGACGGTTGCTGATGCCCTGGTTAAAATTTTCACTAGGGTCGGGTTCCCTCAGGAGATCCTCTCCGACCAGGGAACTCAGTTCACTGCTGTGCTTACCCAGCAGCTGTGGAAGGTGTGCGGCATTAATCCGCTGCTTAGCTCACCTTATCATCCACAGACTAACGGTCTCTGCGAGCGATTTAATGGTACCCTCAAACAGATGTTGAGGACCTTTACTGGCACTTGCAGAGACTGGGAGCGATTCCTGCCTCATCTGCTATTTGCATACAGAGAGGTGCCCCAGGAATCTACTGGGTTCTCCCCCTTTGAGTTACTCTATGGGAGAAGGGTCCGCGGACCCCTAGATCTCATTAGAGGGCACTGGGAGGGGGAGACAGAGCAAGAAGGGACCCCCATAGTACCATATGTCCTGGAACTCCGGGACCGCAGGGAGAAACTATCCCTGATGGTAAGGGAGAATCTCCAGGTGGCCCAGGGGAGACAGAAGAGGTGGTACGATCGGGGTGCCCGACAGTGGGTCTTCCAGGTTGGGCAGAAGGTTCTAGTGCTCAAGCCTGTGAAGACGAACAAGATGCAAGCATCTTGGCAGGGCCCGTATAAAGTGTTAGCCCAGGTATGTGATACTACCTATCTTATAGCCAGCTGTGCAGATGAAAGGATTCAGCGATCCTTTCATGTGAACATGCTGAAGGAGTATCAGGAGAGACCAGAGGATGTTGCGGCAGTATGTGCCCCAGCTGCCGACGACCCCGAGAATTTACCCCTGCCCGACTTATTAGAGAAGTATCCCCAGACTGACCTTACTAGTCTTGTGAAGCTAGGGGACCAGTTAAACCCCGCAGAGAAGGTACAGGCAAGACAGCTTCTGTGGGAGAAGCAGGCGACGTTCTCCCAAGAACCCGGGTACACTACCCTAGCTGTGCACAAGGTCGAAACACCCGGACAGAACCCCCTACGACAACCCCCATACCGTATCCCTGAAGCAGTCCGAGAAGGAATACGGAAGGAGATACAGGAGATGACCAGGCTGGGGGTCGTCGAGCACTCAGACAGCCCTTGGGCCTCCCTTGTAGTCCTGGTGCCTAAGAAGGATGGGACCAGGGGCGGGCTGCGCCGGGGGGCAGGGAGGCAATTGCCCCCCAGGCCGCCCTAAAATCTGTTGGGACCGGCCGCTGCAGGGCCGGCCCTTTAAATGCTGCAGCCGCC
This sequence comes from Pelobates cultripes, assembly GCA_933207985.1. Classification (NCBI taxonomy): domain Eukaryota; kingdom Metazoa; phylum Chordata; class Amphibia; order Anura; family Pelobatidae; genus Pelobates; species Pelobates cultripes. The sequence continues at coordinate 1,809,022 of OW240924.1, read as the reverse complement.
TGAGCGCTCTGTGAAGAGCCTCAGGCG